>CM018040.1:22658733-22728009 GCA_008638375.1 Nyssa sinensis
AAACCCAAAATTGGTCATTGCATTGGTACTCATGGATCGATCGGAAGTGAATCCGTAAACGAGACATGGGTGTGGCATAGAATTTGCATGGGTGTGTCACGCATACCGCCTTTGCATTATGTTGATGAATTGGATGGAAGCTAGATTATAAATGTACACTTGCACATGCCACGCCTTAATTTTGTTCCTTGCATTAGCATTGTGTCATACCAGCAGTTCGATGACCCATTCATGGGATATCATATTACAAATGACGCTCCCGGCATTTGAGACTTGAGGAAGTCTTGCAGAGTGGAGGAGACATGAACTTAGAAGGATAATTGGCCCTTGGGGCATATTTTGTGATGTAAGAACTTAAGCCCAAATGACATGTAAGATATATTTATTGAATGCGCCTTATGTGAGTATATATTGTAGGAATGAATGTACGTTTAATTGAATCCATTAAGTCATCTTTTATTTTCTTTTCTTAATTCAATTCATTCACTTCCCGGGTTTGTGAAAATTCGGGTCGTGACATATTTTATGTATTAAACTTAAAATAGATAATGGAAAATTGTTGTTATGAGATGCAGGAACTGATTTGAAATTAAATTAGATTAAAATAGTATAAGAAAGGCTTCGAAAATGGGAAATTTTAGTTGGCCGGAGCCACGATTCTTGGCCATTTCGTGAAGATCTAATGGATTAAAATGAAAACTAAGGTTGGAAATGGAATCTACATGAAAAATGGAAGAAAACTGCATTTAAAAGGTGTTGAACTCTGATAGAAAAATGCTCGCCATCACCGGAGATGGCGACGGAACCCTAGTGTAGCCCTACCGGAAAATTGGGGAGACGATGAACAGTGTCTCCCCCAAAGCGGCACCGTTTAGTGCTTAAATAACCTAATACTGCGTCGTTTCAATTTCGGTCATTTTAAATTAAAGTAAAATAGGATTGTTTGTCTATTAGTTTAAGAAATTAAATTAAATACACTGGGCCTCGACTAGATAGCCTATCCTCGGATTGGGCTCTTAGCCACTATTTGGCTTTAGAAAATGGAAAAAAAAAAATGCCCAGGGGCGCAACCCCTGCGGATCGAACCTATGACCTAACGGATAGAAGCCCAAAGCCGAAACCACTTTTGACAGGCAAGCCCGTGTTAAAAGTGGTGGGCTTATATATATATATTACAAAAATAAAAAGGGTTAAGAAAAAAATAAAAAGGGCGCAGCACCTGAGATTCGAACCTGAGACCCATTGGAAGGAAGCCCAAGCCCAAACCCTTTTGGCAGGCACGCCCGTGTGTCTTGTTGCGCCAAAATATATATATATATATATATATATATTATATAACTATAATATTACTTAATTTAAAAATAGCAAAATAACTCGAAGTCTAAATTAAACAAGTTATTAGTGTATTTTGACTATCTCGAACCTTCTAAGACCAATGGTGAGTTCCGTGTTACGAGACGGGGTCCCAAAAAATAAAAGACACGTAAAAGTGTAAAATGACAATTTTGCCCTTTTTAGCACAGATGTCCAAATTGAATTCCGCAAAAGTCTAAACCGACTTTCTTCAACATTCCGGATTCAATAGTAGAGTCTATTTTAGTAAAAGAGAAACTTATAGCATAGAGGCATAAAATTTGATGAATAGCATAATTCATGTAACGATAGACTAAGACGTGTTTCATGAATTTTAGGAACACAGAAGGGCAAAGAGAAAGCAGTCTAGATCCTTCTATTTTATAGACAGTAAGAGGTAAGTAAAATCCGATCTCTGCATGTGTTACTTTCCAGCCATGTCAATAGTTTCTTGTACACATTCTATTTGTATTCTATACATACCAGTATTTATTTTGCCATATTGATATTGCCCTATCATGTGGGAACCAGTTATTGATTTCTATATATATCTCGATCATAATTGTACACTTGTGTATAGATTCCCTTTTTGTACACTTGTACCTAAGGCCGTGAGGGCCAGATAGTTTTATTCGAAGCAGTCTAGTAACCGTAGCCTTGAAAACTATTGTTACGTCAGATTGCCTAGAACCAGTTATGATTCCACTATACTCTTCGTGGAAGATAGCATGATCCTGATATATTATTAGTGTTGGTTTTGTGCTCAGTCACATCTCTATTCTAATGCTATTTATAAACTTCGGGTCCAGGTTCCGAGTGGAAAATTTACCTCATTGTTATGCGAGGCATGGGATGTGGAGTTACAGTGTACACAGAGCAGTATTATTCAGCGAGTCCTATGGAACTGAATACGAGCTCAGGGGGATTTCTGGGCCCTACGAGAGCATTTCAATTTTAGTTGATATCGCTATCCTTTATTGTTGATATTCATAGCTTGATCATGTTATAATGTTATTGAATGATCATGAGATTTTACAGCTTTGAATTGAGTGCTTACATTTCATACTTGATATAGCTCATGACTATAGCAGTATGACATTGTTAGCATAGCAGATTCATTCCTATATCATTTGACTTCTATAATCTAATATTGAGTATATATATTCATTGACTGGTTAGCATTCTTTTATACCCTTGTACACATGGCAGAGTAAATGACTACTTACTGAATTTTTATAACTCATCAGATACTACACAACATTTTGTAGGCATAGATCTCGAGAACAGACCATAGAGCCTGATAGCTAGGAAGTGGACATTTGTTTTGAAGTTGTAGTGTAATATTTAGTACAGACAGTCTTATAACTCTCTCATGTCATCCACGTCTTGGGGATGAACAGTTGTATTAAGAAATTTTGTATTTCACATTTTGAGAACATTATATATATATATATATATATATATATATCACATGTAGCTTTTATTTATTTAATTGTTTAAGTCTTCCGCTATTTAGTTGTTGCATGTTAGTAGCGCTGATTGTGTAGCAAGTTGAGATCCTTGGTTCAACAATAGTGTCGGATCGGGTTCGCGATTCGAGATCCATATAGGGTGGGTCTCGGGTTGTGATAGCTTGGTATCAGATCATCTTAGGTGACACAGTGGTTCATGGGAGATAAACTAAGGTACTAGTATTACAAATATCCAAATAGAGTTAGTAGATAGAAACTGATATGCAATATTAGACTCTTAAATATATGAAACTGACCTTTAACCATTTGTAGAAAATGGTGAACACTCGTACTACCACATCATTACAAGATGCTAACACTAACATAGCGCGATTAGAGCAACTAATGGAGAGGCTTATTCGGAATGCGCCTCAGAACCAGGCAGGTCCCAGCACTCCAGCCCAACCAGAGCGACAGGCACCACATATGGTACACATAGTGCGTCAAGCGAACGAGAGGGGTCAGGTTTATCTTTATAAGCAGTTTCAGGCACTACGACCCTCTATTCAACGGTACCAGAGGCCCCACTTCAGCTGAAGAATGGAGGCTCGAGATGGAGAGGATCTTTGAGATCAGGGATTGTACCAAGGTACAGAAGGTAGCCTTTGCTACTTTCACTTTTAGAGGGATAGCTCATGAGTGGTGGCTACAAGAGAAGGGCAGAGAGCCTCAGATGACATGGGAGCGATTCACTGTGGTCTTTAACCAGAAGTACTTCCCCCGGGAAGTCAGAGATCAGAGAGTCGCTGATTTCTTTGTTCTACAACAAGAGAACTCGACAATAGAAGAGTATGAGGCCAGAGTCACATAGTTGGCTAGATTTGCTCCTGCCATCTTAGAGGACGAGCACGCTAGAGCCCGCAAGTTTGAGGGCGGTCTGCGATGGAACATCAGAGATAGGGTTAAACCTCTGTAGTTAACCACTTATGATAAAGTGATGAGTACTGCGAAGATCATAGAGCAGAGTGGCAAGGAGTTTGCTAAGAGGAGGGCAAACGCAGCATCGAGGCCAGGAGGGAATCAACTAGCCTTGAGGCCATCAGGAAGTCAGAGTAGGGGGCCGACTAGAAGTCAGAGCAGAGGGATAGGACCTTCATTCACTCGGCCAGGAGCAGGATCAACACCTAGGAATTCTGGACCCAGACCATCAGGGGTCAATTCCACTAGTAGGGGCGTAGCTTAGTGCCCCACCTACCAGAGACATTATCGAGGGCCATGTCAGGCTAACTCTCGTGCTTCTTATTTATGTGGTCAGGAAGGGCATTTCAAGACCAATTGCCCTTAGAGGACCCAGTCAATTGGAAGTACAATTGGTACTCCATCTACCTTAGCAGCTACGACTGCAGCTGCAGCATAGCCTCGAGGTAGTGGACAGAGAACTGAGCCGCAACGCTCAGGGAGGGTTTTTGCACTAACACCTAGAGACACAGGCTACCACCTCAATAGTCGTAGGTGCTCTTCAGATTTGTTCACAGTATGCTAGAGTACTCTCTGACACTAGCTCCACACATTCATTCATATCACCAGTATTTGCTACTAGACTGAACATAGAAACAGTACCTTTAGGTTATATGTTAACCATTTCTATGCCTTCAAGAGAGTCACTATGTAGCAACACTGTATATCAAGCATGTAAGGTTCAGATCGGAGACTCACATTTATTAGCCGATCTGGTACCGTTAGACATTTATAGTTTTGATGTTATACTCAGTATGGACTGGTTGACCGCGAATCATGTATCCATAAATTGCGTGGCCAAGACAATCAGTGTACAGAGATCAAGATGTCCGAGCATCTAGTTTCAGAGCATCTAGTTTGATGGGACGGGTGTAGCTACCCCACCCTATTTTGTATCTTCTATCCAGGCCAAACATTTATTACGTAAGGACTGCCATAGGTTCTTGTGTAGCGTTATGGACACTCGCTCACAACAACCACCTTTAGATTAGATTCCCACTATTAGAGAGTTTTCCGAGGTCTTATTAGATGACTTGCCAGGAATGCTTATGGATAGAGAGATAGAGTTTACTATTGATGTATAGCTAAGTACCTCCCCGATATCCAGGAATCCTTATCGCATGGCACCGATAGAGCTGAAGCTTCAGTTACAGGATCTGCTAGAGAAGGGATTCATCAGACCTAGTTCTTCACCGTGGGGTGCCCTGGTGTTATTTGTGAAAAAGAAGGATGGGACTATGCGGTTATGTGTTGACTACCGTGAGCTGAATAAGGTCACCATCAAGAACAAATACCCTCTACCAAAGGTAGATGATCTCTTCGACCAGTTGAAGGGAGCACAAGTCTTCTCTAAGATTGATTTAAGGTTCGGGTACCACCAGCTGAAGGTACGACCTGTAGATATTGAGAAGACGGCTTTCAAAACCCGCTACGGGCATTATGAGTTCTTAGTGATGCCATTTGGGGTCACAGATGCCCCTACTGCATTCATGGATCTGATGAACAGGATTTTCAAGCCACATCTGGATGACTTCATGATCCAAGAGCCAGGAGGATCATGAAGTACATCTGAGGAAGGTTCTATTGAAGTTGCGGGAGCAGAAACTTTACGCTAAGCTGAAGAAGTGTGAGTTATGGCTCCCTAATATAGCATTTCTGGGGCATATGATTAGCAAAGAGGGGATTTCTGTTGATTCTCAAAAGATCGAGGCAATCGTGGATTGGCCTTGGCCATGGCCATTAGTGTCACAGAAGTGTGAAGTTTCATAGGATTGGCTGGCTATTACAGAAGGTTTGTCAAAGACTTCTCGAAAATAACTACGCCAATTACACAGCTGACCAGGAAAGACGTTCCATTTGTCTGGACAGAGGAGCAAGAGAAGAGCTTCCAAGAGCTCAAGGACAGACTAGTTATAACTCCGATTTTGACAGTGCCAGATGGAACCGAGGGATTTGTGATCTATAGTGATGCCTCACTGAAGGGCTTGGGATGTGTCTTGATGCAGAGTGGAAGGGTAGTAGCATATGTTTCACGTCAGTTGAGACCACATGAGAGGAATTACCCGACACATGATCTTGAGCTAGCAGCCATTGTCTTCTCCTTGAAGATATGGAGGCTTACTTATACGGAACCATGTGCGAGATCTTCATTGACCATAAAAGCCTCAAGTATCTGTTTGCATAGAAGGAGCTCAACATGAGACAGCACCGTTGGTTAGAGTTGATAAAGGACTATGAGTTTAGCATTCAGTACCACCTAGGGAAGGCGAACGTGGTAGCTGATGCTCTTAGTAAGAAGTCATCAGGGAACTTGGCTTGCCTATTGACCACTCAGACAGAGATACTGAGAGACTTGGAGGATATGGAGATAGATATAGTTCTGCCCAGCTCTGAGGTATTGTGTGCCAACGTTACAGTCAGCTTAACGATTGTGGATAGGATTAGAGAGCAACAGACTCAGGATGAGAAGCTAGCTAAGCTTCGTCAAGAGGCTGAGTCAGGCATAAACTCTGAGTTTTCAATGAGAGATGAGATGTTATGCTACGAGGACAGGATTTGTGTACCTGATGTGCCAGAGTTGAGAAAAGAGATCTTTCAAAAGACACAGTTCAAGATTTGCCTTGCATCTAGGGGGCACCAAGATGTATCACAACGTCAAAAGCACATATTGGTGGTCTAGGATGAAGCGTGACATAGCTGAGTACATAGCATGGTGTTCCAAGTGCCAGCAGATCAAGGTAGAACATTAGAAGCTCGGAGGACTTCTACAGTCTCTACCTATTCCCGAGTGGAAGTGGGAACATATTACGATGAACTTCGTATCAGGGTTGCCAAAGACATCGAGAGGGAGTGATTCTATTTGGGTCATTGTTGACAGACTAACCAAGACAGCTCATTTCCTGGCAGCGAAGATGACACAGACCTTGGAGAGACTAACAGAGTTGTACATCAGAGAGATAGTCAGACTTCATGGAGTCTCGGTATCGATCATATCTGATCGGGATCCACGATTTGTATCCAGGTTTTGGAGAGGCCTACAGTGAGCCATGGGCACAGAGCTGAGTCTTAGCATATCGTATCATCCCGAGACTGACGGTCAGTCAAAGAGGACGATACAGATTCTAGAGGACTTACTGCGATTCTGCGTCATGGACTTCAAGGAAAGTTGGGAAGATCAGTTGCCATTGGTAGAGTTCACTTACAATAATAGCTTCCAAGCTAGTATTGGTATGGCGCCATATGAAGCATTGTACGGCAGGAAATGCCGATCACCCTTGTGCTAGACAGAGGTGGAAAAAAGGAAGTTTTATAGGCAAGAGATAGTGGAACAGACTACAAGAAAGATACAGTTGATCCGACAGCGTCTACTAGCGACCCAGAGCTGACAGAAGAGCTATGTCAATGCTCATAGATGAGAGTTGGAGTTCGCAGTAGGTGACTACGTGTTCTTGAAGGTGTCATCTATGAGGGGTGTAGTGAGGTTTGGCAATAGGGGAAAGCTAGAGCCAAGATACATTGGACCTTTCAGGATTAGAAAAAAGGTAGGGCTAGTAGCCAACCAGCTTGTCTTGCTTATAAAGTTATCACATGTACACAGTGTATTTCATGTTTCGATGTTGAGGAAGTGTTTACAGAGTGCCGATTAAATAGTAGAGCATGAGCCATTAGACGTCCAAGAGAATCTGAGTTACATAAAGCATCCAGTGCAGATTCTGGACTGTCAAGATTAGGTTCTACGGAACAAGACTATCCCTTTAGTCAAAGTTCTGTGGAAGAAACCACCAGATAGAGGAAGCTACTTGGGAGTGAGAGGATGATATGCGCACCAAGTATCCTTAATTATTTTCATCTTAGTAGTTATATCTTCCACCCTAGTGTATACTAAGTTTGGGGACAAATTTATTTTAAGGGGGAAAGAATGTAATACCCTAACCCGGGTTAGCACGTATACCGAGGTAGACCGGGTCGAGTAGTGTACTATCAGTTGTAACCCGAGCTCTTTAAGCTCCATATCATGATATCATATGTACTGTACGATTTTAGAATGTGAACAATATCAGTTATACAGTTAGTGTCAGGCAATGCCTGAGCAACCCAGAATCATGCCTCGTAATGCGTGCACTCACGCAAACCTATGCATTCATACGTATACATATATGCCTAGGCTCCGAGATATCAATGTATATATACGTACTCAGAATCTAGTATATACGTATATATATATATATATATGAATATATACATATGTATAAAATGTGTATCATATGTGTATATATATGTATATAGTATAAGTTATTATATATATATATATATATGTATTGAAATGCAAGTAAAAAAGGAAAGAAAAGGAAAAAGGAAATAAAAGAAAAGAAAGAAAGCATGCAGCATGCATGTAGTGTGTGTATGTGCTTTTGTGTGTGTGTCGGTTGGTGTATTTGTGTGTGTGTTGGTGTGTGAAATATAATATATATATATATATACATACACAAATATCACCTAACCAATTAATGCAAAAGCTAAAGAGGAAAAAGAACTCAGAAATATCAGAAAAGTTAGTCAACAAAGAGGGCTTGAAGGGGACTGGAACCGAGAGAGAAAGAAAGATTTGAGGTGGTTGTGTGCCTATATATATGTGTGTGAGTAAGAGAGAAAAACAGAGAGAAAAGACTGATTGGAAAGGCTAAGTGAGAGGCTGTGAAATTGAGAGGTTCAAAAGCTGAAACAGAAAGGAGGAAGAAAGAAACTCCAAGAGAAAATCAGAAAATATAGATGAGTCCATATAATTCTGTTCTTAAAATTTAAAGCATGATAATTAGATCTGATTATTGGGCCTTGTTAAACATGAAATATAGATTAAGTAGCAAAAATAATCAATTAAAATGATTCAGAAATGAAGCAAAACAAGGTAGTTGCAGGCTTTAGGAAATAATTGGGTTCCTTATATTTTATGTATTAAACTTAAAATAGATAATGGGAAATTGTTGCTATGAGGTGCAGGAACTAATTTGAAATTAAATTAGATTAAAATAGTATAAGAAAGGCTTCAAAAATGGGAAATTTCAGTTGGCCGAAGCCACGGTTCTTGGCCATTTCGTGAAGATCTAATGGATTAAAATGAAAACTAAGGTTGGAAATAGAATCTACATGAAAAATGGAAGAAAACCACATTTAAAAGGTGTTGAACTCTGATCGAAAAATGCTTGCCGTCATCGGAGATGGAGACGGAACCCTAGTGTAGCCCTACCAGAAAGTCGGGGAGACGATGAATAATGTTTCCCCCGAAGCGGCACCGTTTAGTGCTTAAATAACCTAATACTATGTCATTTCAATTTTGGTCATTTTAAATTAAAGTAAAATAGGATTGTTTGTCTATTAGTTTAAGAAATTGAATTAAACACACTGGGCCTGGACTGGATAGCCTATCCTCGGATTGGGCTTTTAGCCACTGTTTGGCTTCAGAAAATGGAGAAAAAAAATGCCTAGGGGCGCAGCCCTTGCGGATCGAACCTATGACCTAACGGATAGAAGCCCAAAGCCTAAACCACTTTTGACAGGCAAGCCCGTGTTAAAAGTGGTGGGCTTATATATATATATATATATATTACAAAAATAAAAAGGGTTAAGAAAAAAATAAAAGGGGCACAACCTCTGAGATTCGAACCTGCGACCCATTGGAAGGAAGCCCAAGCCCAAACCCTTTTGACAAGCACGCCCATGTGTTTTGTTGCGCCAAAATATATATATATATATGATATAACTATAATATTAATTAATTTAAAAATAGCAAAATAACCTGAAGTCCAAATTAAACAAGTTATTAGTGTATTTTAACTATCTCAGACCTTCTAAGACCAATGGTGAGGTCCGTGTTACGAGATGGGGTCCTGAAGAATAAAAGACACGTAAAAGTGCAAAATGACCATTTTGCCCTTTTAACACAGATGTCCAAATCGAATTCCGCGAAAGTCTAAACCGACTTTCTTCGACATTCTAGATTCAATAGTATAGTCTATTTTAGTAAAAGAGAAACTTATATCATAGAGGTATAAAATTTGATGAATAGCAAAATCCATGTAACGATAGACTGAGACGTGTTTCATGAATTTTAGGAACACAGAAGGGCAAAGAGAAGGCGGTCTAGATCCTTCTATTTTATAGACAGTAAGAGGTAAGTAAAATCCGATCTCTGCATGTGTTACTTTCCAACCATGTCAATAGTTTCTTGTACATATTACTATTTGTATTCTATATATACCAGTATTTATTTAGCCACATTGATATTGTCCTATCATGTGGGAACCAGTTATTGATTTCTATATATATCTCAATCATGATTGTACACTTGTGCATGGATTTCCTTTTTGTAGACTTATACCTAAGGCTGTGAGGGCCAGATAGTTTTATTCGAAGCAATCTAGTAACCATAGCCTCGAAAACTATTATTACGTCAGATTGCCTAGAACTAGTTATGATTCTACTATATTCTTCGTAGAAGATAGCATGATCCTGATATATTATTAGTGCCAGTTTTGTGCTTAGTCACATCTTCATTCTGATGTTATTTATGATCTTCGGGTCCAGGTTCCGAGTGGAACATTTACCCCGTTGTTATGCGAGGCATGGGACGTGGAGTTACAATGTACATAGAGCAGTATTATTTAGTGAGTCCTATGGAACTGAATAGAAACTCAAGGGGATTTCCGGGCCCCATGAGAGCATCTCAGTTTTAGTCGATATCACTATCCTTTATTGTTGATATTCATAGCTTGATCTTGTTATAATGTTATTGAATGATCATGAGATTTTACAGCTTTGAATTGAGTGCTTACATTTCATACTTGATATAACTCATGATTGTAGCAGTATGACATTGTTAGCATAACAGATTCATTCCTATATCATTTGACTTCTATCATCTGATATTGAGTATATATATTCATTGACTGGCTAGCATTCTTTTATACCCTTATACACATGGCAGAGTAAAGGACTACTTACTGAGTTTTCATAGCTCATTAGATACTAAACAACATTTTGTAGGCACAGATCTCGAGGTGAGACCATAGAGCATGATAGCTAGAAGGTGGACATTTCTTTTGAAGTTATAGTGTAATATTTAGTACAGATAGTCTTATAGTTCTCCCATGTCATCCACGTCTTGGGGATGAACAGTTGTATTAAGAAATTTTGTATTCTGCATTTTGAGAACATTATATATATATATATATATATCACAAGCAACTTTTATTTATTTAATTGTTTAAGTCTTCCGCTATTTAGTTGTTGCATGTTAGTAGCGCTGATTGTGTAGCAAGTTGAGATCCTTGGTTTGACAACAGTGTCGAATCAGGTTCGCGATTCGAGATCCGCACAGGGTGGGTCTCGGGTCGTGACATTATCTATAGAAGACCCATTTGTGTAAAGTAGCCATGCTGAAGTGTCTGTAGGGGTTTGAGCTTTTGGGTGTTATCCTCTAGTGAATTTAGCTATGAAATCTACCAATACTTGATCTTTGATAGCAGTTCATGGAACGTAAGATATGTCAAACTCCCCTAACTCCACTGACCATTTAACTAATCATCTAAAGACTTCAAGTTTGTGAATAACTGACTTTAAAGGATAAGATGTGGGTATTACGATGGAATGAGCTTAGAAATATTGCCTAACCTTCCAAGCAGATATCACTAAGGCTAAAGCCAATTTTTTAATTTCGGAATACCTTATTTTAGTGTTAAGGAATGTTTTGCTAACATAGAATATGGGCCTTTGAACCCCCTTTTCTTCCTTAATTAAGGCAAAGCTGACCACACTTTTAGACATGACCAAATATAGGAGCAATTTTTCTCTTAGTACTGGTTTTGAAAGAAGATCAGGAGAGGCTAAGTACTTCTTGAGTTGTTGGAAGGCTTCTTCACATTCAAAGGCCAGTTCAGGGCCTTGCTCCCCCTTAAAGCCTTAAAGAACAGAAGGCAGCAATCCATGGATTTAGAAATAAACCTGTTCAGTGTTACTATCTAGCCATTTAGTCCCTCGATATCCTTCTTAGTTCTAGGGGATTCCAAATCGATCAGAGCCTTGATCTGGGTAGAATCTACTTCAATCTCTTTTTTCAAGACCAAGAAACCTAATAACTTTCCTTTTGTAACCCCAAAGGTATACTTAGATGGACTGAGTTTCATTTTGTTCTCTTTCAAGATGCTAAATGTTTGGAATAAGTGTTGGATGTGCTCTGCCTTTCGAACACTTTTAACAAGCATATCATTGATGTAAACTTTCATTATATGTTTGATCTAGAGGTTAAACATTTTGTTCACAAGTCTTTGACATGTTGCTCCAACATTTTTTACTTCGAACGACATCACTCTAAAACAACAGAGACCTCGTTCTGATATAAAGGTTGTTTTCTCCTGGTCTGAAGGGTACATTTAGATCTGATTGTACCTAGAGTATACATCCATGAAGTTCATGGCCTGCCGTAGCATCCATGAGTTGATCAATTTTGGGGAGAGGGAAGTTATCTTTAGAACAAGCTTTATTAAGGTCGGAATAGTCGATGCAGACTCCACACTTGCCATTCTTCTTCTTTGCGAGGACTATATTGGCAAGCCACTTTGGGTAGAATACCTCTCTTATCATCCCAACATCAAGTAATCTTTTAACTTCCTTGTTAATGATTTTATGGCGCTCTAGAGCAAACGTCCTCATTTGCTGTCTCACAAGAGGGTGATCTGGATCTGTCATCAACTTGTGAAAGATGAAATCAAGGTCTATTCCCTCCATATCTTTGGTTTCTCACACGAACACTAAGAGATTTTGTTTCAATAACTCAATTAGTTATGCCTTTTCTAAAGGGCATAAAGCCGATCTGACTTATAAATACTTTATTTCTACCTCGGTGTTAACGAGCACCTTTATAACCTCCTCATTTGGTTTAACCAAGTTGTCCCTTACTCGAGGACTTAATGGTTCCTTAATCTCAAAAGACATTCCTCAATGTCTCTCTTCTAAACCTATCCGTACTTCTGAGCTTGTTCTTTGGCTTTTCGAAAAGAAGCTTTGGTGTCTTTTAAATTAATATACTTTCGCGCTCTCTCCATGAGTGTTACAATATTGGTTGGAGGATTCTTAGTTAAAGAGTCTTGAAAGCGTCCAGGTCCTAGTCTTGAAGTGAGGGCAGCCACCAAAAAACTTAAACTTCAATCGTTTATCTTTGTGAGCTTGGTATTGAAATGAGCTATGTACTCCTTAAGTGACTCTCTCTTTGCTTGCGTAATAGTTAATAAGAACTTTAGCCTCTTTCTTAATTTCTTGCTTGTCAAATAATAGTTATGAAATAGCCTGCTAAGTTCATAAAAATTGTTGATCGAGTTTTGAGAGAGGTTATGAAACCATTTAAGGGTGGTACCTTTCAGACTAGTTACAAAGGTTTGGCACATAAAGGCGTCGGTAGCTCCATGCAAAGCCATTGTATGCTGATAATGAGATAGGTGGCCGCTAGGGTCTTTAGACCTGTCAAAAAGAATAAATTTCGGGGTAGAGATTGTAGGGATATATTGGTTGAATATCCATGGGTAATCTTGTCAATTTTTTACGAGAGTGACCCATAACGGATGAATGAAAGGTGACGACGACTACAATGGAAACGACAATGATGACGACGATGGGTTTGTGGTTGGAGACGATGGAAACATTGAGTTCAACAATGGAGATGGGTTTTGATGAACCAAAGTTGGTTTGTTTCTTACGCAGAGATTATAAAGGTGATGATGGTTGAATACCTATGGGTATTTGTGCCAATTTCTTTTGTTTTTGAAAGGGTATTTTTGTCATATGAAATGTGAAAGATATAAAGTTGATGTATTTTTAATTTTTTTGATCTCTTTATAATTTTAATCATAAAAGTCAACTTTCTATAAAAAAAAGTTTCTGCCACTAACTGACTCCTAATTAAGAGCCAAATTAGTGACTGAATTTTAATTGCCCAAAAACAATGTGATGTGATACTTTAAAGTCACATCTTAAAAATGAGCTTTTAAAAAGCTCATTTTCAAGATGCGTTTTTTAAGTTTAAATTTATAATATATATTTTAATTCAAAATCTTAATCATAAGCGTATTTGGAAAATGCCTTTTTTAAAAGTGCATCTTTAAAATGCGCTTCTGTTGAAAAATTGCATCAAAATTGCATTTTCAAAATGTACTTTTACAAAGTACACGAGTCTGAGAAATAAGTTTAAAAGTACTTGGATCAGGTCAGTAAGTTTCAAAAAGGCATGGGTTGGGTCAAAAATTAGATTTTTTTATTATATTATATACAATTCAAATATTACCACAAATATTTAGTTTAAGTTTTTTTTTCTTCTCCACCATAAGAAACAGAGAAATATGAAAGAAAAAAAAAACATAACAAATCAATTTAGAAAGAAAATGAAGATCAAGCTAAAGAAAGTTCTTCTCCCAGCCAAACTCCCTTGATTTATTTCTTCCTCCCATGATCAAGCTAACAAAAATCAATGACTAGTAACTATCCCCTTCTCACCCAAATTATGATCATGTGACTCGTGTATATGTTTTCTCTTTTCTCATATGATAGATTTGGTGGGAAAAAGTAAGAAACTGATTTGGTGGGAAAAGAATAAATATTATAATCCATGTGTGCTCAAATTTTTTTTGATTTGTTGATGATATTGGGTAATTGAATTACGTTGCAAAAAAACAAAAAAAAAATTCAAGATTCAGTATGTTAAAATTAAAAACATAAGAATTAAAGTGACATACACTTTGGAATAAAATGTACAATTTACCTTATGTATAAAATGATTCGACTTTGGCTGGTTTCTAAGAAACCCAGAGGGTTGGGATTTTTTTGGATAGTTTGTGGACTTGGAAATGACAATGCATAATGGATTATGAGGTCATCACTATTGATGAAACGGGTCTAGAGAAGATCGACTCGGGGTGGAAGCAAGTAGGAGGTCGAAGATAAAACCCAGCCGGTTCGGGGCGGGGCGGGAAACGAAACGAGTCACGTCCCACCTAGTTGAGTTCGAAATACCCTTTCATATGTTTACTTAATTCCTAAAACATGCGGCCCCTGCTCTTCCAAACCCAACTCTCCTGTAATTCTGTTGTTTCCACTGTCCACCCTCTCTGAGTCTCTACCACTACGTTCAGCCGCCGCACGTTGGTGGCTTGCCAAGAAGTTTACCCCAAGCAAAGCTAGTCGAGTCCCACCTTCTGGGGAAGTCTAACATTGCAACCGCAAGCCTCATTAAAGTCGTACCACTGTACAAATTTGTTTGAAGAAATAAAGAGATTCAAGACATTACAACTGGGTTTGGCAGCCTGCGTGCCTCTTCAGCGAGAAGGTACTTCTCTTTGGGTTACAGATTCTTTTTTGGTCGAGTTGTTATGGACTTCATTCATGATTCATTTTCTTTCGGTGATTTTTCTTTGTCATTAAGTATTGTTTTATTGAACAAGCAGTGTGGGTTGTGGATCAAATGTGGTATACTAGGTCCTATTTATCTTACAAGTCAACTTGGTTTCTCTCTAGCTTGGAAGGTTAGAATTTTGGTGCTATTTTAAGTGTTTTTTTCTCTCCTGGAATTGAATGATTTTATTGAAGTTGGCATATCTTTGATTGTATTTCTGGCCTTGTTCTTTTGTTTTTTGAATCTTGTTCCCCTGTTTGTAATTTGTTATAGTAGGGATAATGAAATAGGAATTGTTTGTATTTGGTAACTTCGGTATAACTGAAGAACAATTTTTTGTTACTGCAGTTTAGTGAAAACATATGCATTTGGGGGTTTTGGATGTTTTGTAGAAATTCTATCAATCCATCATATTTTTACACGGGATTGAAAAAATCCACTTTATGGATTTTGTTGATGAATTTCATAATTTATTGGTGGTTCATTCTTCCCATTTACCATCACCATTTTATCATTAATTTGTTCCATTTGCATCTTTGTTTCTTCTAATCATGAGAACATGTACAATAGGTGGGAAAGGGGTAGGTGAGATATTATAAACAGGGTTGGGCGTACACTTAGATGGGGCGAGGCAGGGAGTAGGTAAGCATTAAGCGGGCTGGGGGTAGGGGCCCCTACCCAAACCCACCCCATTGCGATCCCTAGGTATGGTTTTATGTAATTTCTGTATGAAGCATTTGGTTACAGTACCCTTTTCCTAACTATATGTAGATAATTACATAAATCCATTTCTAAAAAAGAATCACCTGCCAGTTGCTGTATCATGCCATGGTTTGAGTTTAAAACAACAAGAGTAGGATGATTGACAATTTAATTTGACTGCTTACATTGTATTATAACTTTCAAATAATATGTAACTTAGAAAGAAATATGATCAAGAGATAGCACTTTTCTTTGGCAAGTAGGATAGGCCTCGTTAACCAAAAAGTATAATAAACACAAACAATTATCTTTAAAACTAAAAAGGGGTTTGCTCAACCCATAAAAAATTCTTCTATTTCGCCCACCCCCCCCGGGGGGGGGGGGGGGTAACTCATTATTACAAGGAAAAGGCTACAAAAATAAAGCCTTAAGGTCCCCAAAAAATCAACAAAAGAGTCTACACACATCAGATAGGCCTCTTTAACCCCAAAAGTATAATAAACACAAATAATTATCTTTAGAACTAAAAAAGGGTTGCTCAACCCAAAAAAAGGTTCTTCTATTTCATTCTCTCCATTTGCACCTAATTAAGCAAATGGGAGCCATCCTCAAACAATCTGCACTTCCTAATCTGGCCTCCTCTCCAACTAAGGAACACCTCTCAAAGGGTAGTGGGCTTCCATAGGCAACCAAAGATAGAAAATAAAAAACTCTAAGGCTTCGTTTGGTTAGAAGGAAACAAATGGTAGAAAGTGAAAGTACTAGAGGGAGGGGGGGTAACTCATAATTACAAGGAAAAGGCTACAATATTAAAGCCTTAAGGTCCCCAAAAAATCAACGAAAGAGTCTACAAACATCAAATAGGCCTCTTTAACCCCAAAAGTATAATAAACACAAACAATTATCTTTAAAACTAAAAAAGGGGTTGCTCAACCCATAAAAAGTTCTTCTTCTATTTCATTCTCTCCATATGCACCAAATTAAGCAAATGGGAGCCATCCTCAAACAATCTGCACTTCCTAATCTGCTCCAACTAAGGAACACCTCTCAAAGGGTAGTGGGTTCCCATAGGCTACCAGAGATAGAGAATAAAAAACTCTAAGGCTTCGTTTGGTTAGAAAGAAACAAATGTTAGAAAGTGAAAGTACTAGAAAAAAAGAAAAGAAAAGAAAGGAAAGTGAAAAGCAAATCACTTTTTCCTATATTGATTTGGTTATGAATTCAATGTATATTAACTATATATGTATATATATTATATTAACTATTTATATAATTGTAATATATATATTAACTAGTTATAAAGATATATATGTATATATAGAGATATATATTTATTTATTTATTTATTTATTGTATAACATATGAGATCAACTATAAAAGAAAAAAGAGTTATAGTATGAAATAATTTCTATCACTATTGGAAGAAGAGAGAAGTTGCATAGAAAAAATAATAGTGGATAAGATGGGAATAAATACTATATACAAATATTTTCACAAGAAACATAATTTTCCTATGTTTTTTGCAAGGAACTAGAAGTTGCATTTTCGGGAAAAACAAGCAATTATGTGGATGCGATTTTATGGATATTTTTCTCTCTTCTTGCTAACTAAACCCCTAACAAATTTTATTTTTTTCTCTTTCCTTTACTTTCTAGCACTTTCCGCCTAATCAAACGGAGCCTAAGCATCCCTAGAAGGATGGGGCGGAGAACATTCAGGCCTTCTAGCCTTTTAGTTTGGTGGGGAGTATTTAAACTATTGACTAAGGTTCTTTTCATGAGATAGAGAGCGGTTTTGGGCAGTGTTATCTTCAATAGTCAAAATGCCTTCATGGAGGGTAGACAAATTCTTGATGCAGTTTTAATTGCCAATGGGTGCATAGACTATTGGAGAAAAAGGAAGGAGAAGGGTTTGGTGTGTAAGTTAGACATCGAAAAGCTTATGACCATGTAAATTGTTCTCTGTTTTAGGGTGATAACCAAGCCAAGCTACTTGCAAGCAACTGTACGGCTGTAGCGCATTTTTCTTTTTTAAACTTTTGCTTCTTCTATGTACGAGTTAAAACCCAAGGTTGAATTTTAGCAACTCAACTCAACTCAACTCATTAAAGCCTTATCCCAAGGTTGAATTTTAGCACTATTTGTTAAATTAGTCATGCTAGAGAAAAATCTCAGTTGGGTCTGGCTTGCTTTTTCTAGCAGCTCATTATATTTCATGTCAGTGATGTCACTAGGGAATTCTCTCTACGCATATACTGAGTGGCCAATTTTCATGTGAGATCTACAACTTTAAGAACATAAATTTAAAACTAAGTGATTCGATCTATAGGGAACCTGTTTTTTTTATTGTTTGTGGCAAGAGTATAAAGACCTGGACTTGAAAATACATGATACCTCTTAATATATATAATTGGAAGAGATGTTGGGATCATTTGTTGTTTCTCGACTATCTTGCTTTGCCTTTCATTTGACATGGGGGGGAAGTTCTCCACGAGTTTTACAAATTCACGTGGTTAAAAACAATGTTTTAAAAGGAGGAAGGGAAGTGTAAGGCTTAATCTTTTTGTACTTAAATCTCTTTATTAGAAAATACAAATAAATAATATTATTAGTCAAAAAGGCAAATTTTTAGAATTTTGAAAGTTGGGCCATCATTATAATTTCAAATTCTAATAGTTAGATTTGTTTTGGCTAATCTTCCTCTTAAAAACAATAATTCCAAAGTTTTTTATATTTAAAAACTTATGGAACAACACTTTTTTTCTCTTTTTCTCACTCCCCTTTGTGCTTGTTAGATTGAGGGGTTCCACTAATCTAAATCAAATGGTTAGGGTTTTTCACATTCTTTTGGGTCAATCTTTACAGGGTTTATATTATTTTATTATTTTTTTAAGCCCCCAAAGTTATAAACATTTTGGACTGATGAAAAGTGCTTGAAGCCTTGCTTCTGAATGCTTTTATGTTTGAAGTTTATGTTTCATGGGTTGGGGATGCCTCGCTTCAAGGCTTGGCTGAGTTGGCTCTATAGAACTTTTTAAAACATTGGTTAAAAATCATAAAATCATGATAAAGTTTTGGCATTGATGACGATTTTTGACTGGACCCGCCCTGTGTAATGTATACCACTGAAGGCAGCCATATATCCAATCAGCGTGCTTAAGAACCCATGCTTGTGTTGGAGATTTAAAGCAAATTATTCAGAGCCACTGAGCTGCTGCCTAAAGTCTCTTACTTATTTTGTCTCAGCATCTTCTTGTTTTCTCTGATCAATTTCACTAGTTCTGTTTATTGCCCTTTACTTTTTTCTTGGAAGTCCAAATATTTATATCTTAATTGTAGAAATAAATATTATTTGGTGGTTGTTATCATCCACCAAGTAATATTACTTGGTGGGTGTTATCATCACCTACCAATTCTTTGTAATTTTTTAATTTTGCCACACATTTTCTTTCTTTAGAGTTTTTATAATGATTATTTTGCGTCAATCATCTTTGATGTATAAGTTTGCGTATTCCCTTTTGGTGGATGCTATTAGCCTCACTTGGATTGGTGATCTCAAGTAAGAGTTGAATCTTAGAACTCTACAGCTTTTATGTCTATCTTAAAAAAAAATATTTCTTTAACCCTCGGGATTTAGCTCATTTGGTAAAGCCTTGAGGATAAAGGACTACATTCCCAAGAGGTACCCAGTTCAAATCACGCCAAAGGCTTGCCTTGTTTTCTTGGAGGTGGGGTTGCATATCCGGAATTTACTTTGACAGCTGTGTCCAAAAGACCCATAGTTGGTAGGTCTCCATCATAAAGAAAATTGCATGATAATTAGATCCATGGCATATTTGCATGCCTTCCACATTTCTTAGAAATTTGTAATAGTGGTGGGCATTTGATAGCATTTGTCATCTATATTTGGATACACTACACTATATTAAAAGGAAAAAGCTGGGGGGGGGGGGGGGGGGCCAAAGTGACACTAATTTACCAAAATGACATTACCTTTCCAAATAATGACCTTTTTCTCCATTTTTTCAGATTCCCTGAAAGCCCTTCCATCTACAGTATTGTGCAAACATATCTTTCTTTAATGACTCACTGCACTCTTTTGTTCCAATGCTGTGCCACAAGCTATTGGTCACCCATCGCTTCTTTTGTTGTCATACTGTTCTATGGTAAATACCACTGTAGACTATTCTTTTCCTATTACTACCGTATCCAATCTAACTTACAAAGTTACTCCAACAATGAGATCCCAACAGCAGTGATGACATCTAGAAACGATGGCAGCATGCATACAACCAGTACAGGCAAGGATATCTGTTGAAGTATATGCTTCTACCCTTTTCACTCTTTCAAGGTTTAAGATAATGTATGTTGATATAAGAATGTAGTCTCTTTCCTAAGTTTTTACTTATCAATAAATACATATATCTATTTTATAATTTATTCAAAAAAGCTTAAAAGGAGAGCACTTCCATGTACATGAATATATATATATATATATTATATAAAATGGGCCAAAAAGTTTTTGAACTTTGCACTAAACTCAACAAAGCTTTATTCCAACTAATTTGGGTCAGCTATTTGAATCATTTCTTGCCATTCTACTCTATTTAAGGTCATCTCCTTTGTTAGACCACACACTGTCATATTTTTTTTATAATCTTAGCCAATTTAATTTTGGTTTTGTCTTGTCTTTGTTGTATATGACCAAACCATCTTGATTGGTTTTCTTTAATTTGATGTCCTATAACCATTTCATGAATATATTCATTTTTAATTTTATATTTTCTTGTCTTATTACACATCCAAGGTCAAAATCTCTTTTATTTTCCATCGAAACAATCGAAATGTTTCTATTTCTGGATGAACCAAAATGAAATAAAAGTGAAATACCAAAATTCACGTGTTTATATGGAAACAAAGTTTTTTCCATCGAAATATTTGTTTTTGTGGAAACATACCGAAATTGGTTGAAATATATTGAAATGGTAGAAACATTTCTTTCGTACTAGTAATAATTTTAGAAGTTGGTAAATGTTTCTATTTCTGGATGAACCAAAATGAAATAAAAGTGAAATACCAAAATTCACGTGTTTATATGGAAACAAAGTTTTTTCCATCGAAATATTTGTTTTTGTGGAAACATACCGAAATTGGTTGAAATATATTGAAATGGTAGAAACATTTCTTTCGTACTAGTAATAATTTTAGAAGTTGGTAACATATTCATTTTTTTCTTAAATGAAGGAGGAGATTGAAGATTAAGACCCAAAATCACTAGAAGATATCTCTATTCTTTTCCAAAAAATAGCAAATTAGGAAAAGTAGAAGTAGTGAAAATGAAAAAGTAGGTAAACAATTTATTTTAATACTTAGTTACTTATTTTAATAGGATAACTTGCTATTTGTTTTCCTTAAATTGTTATTCAATGTGTAACTTGTGTCAAATTGTCTAATATGTGTATATTACATAGTAGATACCTATGTTGAAGGCTTATGATCGTGTTTCTTGGCAGTTTTTATTATATATGCTAGATGGGTTGGGTTTTGGTGAGAAGTGGCAGCATTGGATTGGCTTTTGTGTTTCTTTGGTTAGGTTTTCTATTCTCATTAATGGTGCAGCTGGAAGTTTTTCTCTAGTTTGAGAGGTTTGCGACAGGGAGATCCATTATTTCCTTTGCTTTTGTTGGTGTTTATGGAGGCTTTTAGTCGTTTCCTTGATCATGCAGTAAGGGAGAGGTTGTTGTGTGGTTTTGAAATTGGCATGGATGGTGAAAATTCATTAATTATTTCACATTAATTATTTGCAGACGATACTAAATTTTTCATGGTGTAGACAAAGAGCAGCTTTTGTATTTGCATTGTGTTTTGTTGTGTTTTGAGGCAGTATCTGGCTTGCGGGTTAATTTGGGTAAGAGTTATGTAATTCAAGTTCCAAATATTGATTGTTCGGCAGATGTTTTGGGTTGTGAAGTGGGTCTTTACCTACTAAATATTTGGGTTTGCCTTTAGGTGCTAAATATAAAGCACACTCAGTTTGGAATGGTGTTGTTGAGCGTTTTCAGAAAAGGTTGGCAAGATGGAAGCGAGGTTGTTAAAATCGGGATCCTACGTTGGATCGTTTTGGGGGTTTATAGGATCGGGCCGTAGGATTGTAAGATCTTACAAAATTCTTAAAGAATGGCCAAGTATGTATATAAAAGTAAAGAGCTGTTAAAAATCAATAATAAACAAGCCTAGAATAAATAAAAGTATAATATTGTGATACCATATAGAAGTATATGTATATACAATTTTTTATTTGTATTTGCTTATAAAATGTAAGTTTTAAAATTCCAAAAGAATACAAATTAATATTTTAAAGAAATAAACTAAAAAAATTCTCTAATATAAAAAGCTAAATGTAGCAATACTTATTAAAATTTAGAGTTGAATCATTAAATAATCAGCTATTTGGGTGAAATTTTAGTCCACAAAGTGAAAATGATCCTACTAACGATTCTACAATCTTGTCCGATCTTACTACGATCCTGTTGCATTTGCGATTTTTATATGATCCGGATCAATTTAGCTATTTTGGATTGTAGGATCGTACGATCCTATTTTCCGGATCGCGATTTTGACAACTATGGATGGAAGCGCCGATATTTATCCAAGGGAGGGAGATTGGTTCTTATTAAGAGTACTCTAGCAAGATTGCCAACATATTTTATGTCCTTGTTTTCTATTCCAGCTTCAATGGAGAGGTAGCTTGAGAAGTTGCAAAGGGATTTTTTGTTTGGGAGGAGGGGATTGGTGATGAGCATAAGCTTCATTTGGTGAAGTGGGATAGGATTTGTAGACCTTTGTGTTTGTTTGGGGGGTCTTGGGATTAAAAAGTTGTGGATTTTCAATCAGGCATTGTTAGGAAAGTGGTTGTGGAAGTTTTTTTAGGAGAGGGATTTGTTGTGGAGGAAAGTGGTGGCCAAAAAGTATGGTTGTGAGTGAGGTGGGTGGATTTTAAGGGAGGTGAGTAATTCTTATGGGGTGGTGTGGTGTTAATTCTCTTTGACTATGGTTTTTGGTATTTTTTGCTTGCTAGGGATGTTGATGTTTCGATTGCTGATTGTTTTTCTGTCTTTGACACGAGTGTTGTTTGGCATCTTTATTTCCGGCGAAATTTTCATGATTGGGAGATAGGGATGGTGCTGGATTTTCTAGACTTGCTTTATTCTTCTTTTGTTTATGTTGGTGATGAAGATTTAGTGCGTTGCATTCTTCTTCGGGATTGTTTTCGATTCGTTCTTTTTGCAAGGTTCTTCCTAAAAGGGATGATGCTCCCCCCACGCCACCCCACCCCCACCCCCACCCCCACCCTATAAGCATGTTTGAAAGACTAAAGCTCCCTTAAAGGTGGTTTTTTTGTTGTTGTTGTGGACTGCAGCTTTGGGTTTTATTTTGATAGTTGATAATTTGTAGCGAACGGATTTTACTATGGTTATTGGTTAATTGTTGTTGTATTTGCTACTCTTGTTAGGAGACAATTAGCCAATAATTGTTGCTGTTGTAAATATTGACCGAATTGTAGCTTAATTTAGGCATTAGATTGAGCCTAATTTGTAGCTTAATTTAGGCATTAAATTGATTTATTGTAGGAACTAATTTAAGATAGTTTTCTTATTTACTTGTAAGCTGTGATTTTAAATGTTGACCTCCTAAAGAGAAAAATATATCTTTTTCATTCTCTAAAATAGATTCAACATGGTATCAGAGCAGATTTTCTAAACCATAACTTCTCCTTCTCGGCCCTCCCATTCTCGGTGCCTCTCGTTTCCCTCGACCCCTCTTGGCAGAGCCTTTTGGCTCCTTCGGCATCTCTCGGCCTTTTCAGCCAGCTTCTCTCGATTCCCAAATCTTTGCTTTAGCAACATCTTTGTCCTGTCATAGCTGATAAGTTGGACACCAAGGACAACAAAGATTTTTTTTTATTGGATCACTAACCAATACAAAATTGAAGGGTTCCAATTACCTTCAATGGTCTCGTGTCGTGTCAGTTTCTGAAAGTCAGCTCCTTATTTCGAAGACAGAGTATGATTTTATTCTTCAGCGTGCCAATGCCTCTTCTACTTCCACAAGCAATTTGGGTCATGTCAGGTAACATATATCTTCATTCTTCTCCAGTACTCCTTGGATTCTTGATTCCAGGGTGTCTGATCATATGACAGGTTACTTGTCTCTTCTTTCTAATATTTTTTGTCACTCTCTTCCCTCCTTTGTCACTGTTGCTAATGGGACTAAAGCTTGTGTTCAAGGAATTAGTAGTGTTTGCACTTTTTGTGATATCCCGACCCGGGATACAACACGTCTACCGATGCAAGTCGACTGAATAGCATAACCTGAGCGGTTTTAAGCTCTATGTTAGGGTTTTTCATGAAATCAAGCGATTGAAGGATGTGAATAAATTGTTTAGAATAGCCAGTATCGGGCAATACCGAGCACCTCAGGGTCCAGCATCGTGATGCATGCACGCACGCATCTCCATGCACGACCATATTTCACATACACGTAGTACGTCAAAAATCAGTGTATGCATGCACTGTCATAAATGGATATATATGCACGTATATGGATATACTCTCACGTATAAGATATGTATTTTATATGTGTATAAATAAATATATATAGTATAATGTATATTATGTATATATATGTATATGTATACATAATACATGTATAAATATAAAGGGAAATATCAAAGAAAAGACAAAAGAAAAGGAGGAGGGGCTGCACATGCATAGTGACCTATGCATACATCACTGTGTGTGTGTATGTGTGCTTGAGTGTGTTGGGAAAACACACCAACCGACCTTGTGAAGGTGGTGTGTATATATGTAAGTATATGTATATATATATATATATATATATGTGAGGGCACGTGGATGGCTAGGGTTGAAGGGGCGGTTCTCTGCAGTCAAGACTGACTGCAAAAGAGACAGAGAGAGAGAGATAAAGTAGAAAGAAGAGAGGCGGTGGAGTGTTGCTTTATATATATGTGTACGGGTTATGAGATGAGAGGAAATTGGAAACAACCGAAGGGAACTAAGAGGCTGAGAGTAAGAGGAGTACCATCAGGGATTCAAAAACAGAAGCAAAAGAGGTCCAAGGGCGTAACAACCGAAACAGAAACAGAAATACAGGTGAGTGGTGTAAATTCTGTTTTTATGTTTTGGAGCATGAAACCTTAATCTATCTATAGGGTTTTCTAGAGTATAAAAATTGGAACTCAACGCAAAAAGAATCACTCAAAATGGTTGAGAAACCAGGTAGGAAAACGGAGTTGCAGGTTTTATGAATAATCTCGGGTTCCATGAAATCGTGGTTTAAAACTTGTTTTAAGTTTAAGAAAATAATCCACATTAGTGCAGAAACTTATTCGAACTAATTTGGAATTAAAACAATGAGTATACAGTCACGAAAATGGAAAATGAAACTTGGCCGGAGAATCGGCCGGAGTTGAATAACTCACTATTCGTGGAGATGGGGAGAGTCTTGATGAAAACTAAGGTTAGGGTTGAGATCCTTGGGAAGAAGGGAAGAAAATGGCATTGAAAAGAGGGTGGAATAAGGTCGGATTTAGGTTGCCGTCACCGGAGAAGGTGACGGAACCCTAATGCATGCTCACCGGAGTATCGGGGAAGACGACCGTAAAGTCGTGAGGCTATCGGGTTAAAATTAAACCGGATCTGGGTTTGGATCGGGTCGGGACCCGACCGGAAATGAAATGGGACATTGAAACTGTGTCGTTTATATTTAGTTTTAAAATGGATTTGGGGCTGTTTGGTTGCAGGGATAATAAATGGAAATTAGGTTTGGGTTTAACCGAACCATGGATAAGGTGAATATGGTAGTTATGCTATTCCAGTTCTATGAATTGAACTGAACCGTTTGGTTCAGTAAAGAACCGAACCGGTTAGGGTTTCTAAATGGTGAACCCACTGGTTCAGACCGAGATTTAGGAAAATTTCATTTCGACCCCAAATGTTTTAGGAAATATCACTGTGGCCCAAACAGGAAAATTAATTAAATATTAATTTTTACAATAATGCCCCTATTTCAAATATGGGTCAAATGAAGTCCAAACGATGCAAATGAATAGTCAATTTTTATTATCTCGGACATTCTAAGATCAATGGTGAGGTCCGTTTCACGATACGGGGTCCCAAAAAAATAAAATACACATAAAAGTGCAAAATGACCATTTTGCCCTTTTTAGTACAAATGTCCAAATGGAATTCCGCGAAAGCCTAAACCGATTTTCTTCGGCGTTCCGGACTCAATGATAAAGTCTAAATTAGTATTTGAGATACTTATGATAGAAAGGCATAAAATTGATGAATAGAATTTATTCTGAAACGTAATTACTGATATATAGGGAACTCGAAAGGCAAGGGCACATTCACGGATTTCTGATATAGAATCACGATAGAAGTAAGTAAATTCACCTTCTCTTCCATATGGTGTTTCCAAGCCAAGTTTATTCTTTACTGCCAAACTTGTACTCTTGAAAGTACCTCATGTTATTGCTATCCACAATGTGATATTGTTCTATCTTGTGGACATTGATTGACTGTTGTATCATTGTTATCATGTTGAACCATGCCTTGAAAGGCTTACTGTTATGCTTTCATTGAATCTATGATATTCCATTTTATACTTCTATGGAATCACGAATAATCATGATATGTTATGAATACGGGATTTGTGCTCAGTCACAACATCCATCTGATGCTTTCTGATTGATTGGAGACCTAAGGGTCAAGTACATGAATGGACAGGTGGCAGGAATGAATTCCTCGAAGGCTTTCCACCGGCAATTGACTGGCATGATCATTGACATTTCATTGACATTTCATTGGCATTTCATTTGCATTTTAACTGGAAGGTTACAGAATAAAAGCATCTTGACTGGATCACTTTGGTCACGTTATTCAATGATTATCCTTCCTTATGACTTGTCTTACGTTGAGGGAATCCTTTTGATTGATTGATTGTGATCGGTTTATTGTGACAGTACCTTCATGTTGATATGCTCTGATTGACAGTTTCATGTTGATGTTATATCTATTACTCCTGATTGTACATTGTGACATATTGTTCATTGGCCGTTATGGCAACTGTTCTCATTGGCTATCACAACATCTCTTTTCTTATGATTGGCTATCATAATCTTATTCATGGATTCATATTTCACCGATACCAGTGTCGGAGATCTGTTTTTACTTGCTGAGCTCTCGTAGCTCATTGCACCCCAGTTACCCCATTTTAGGTAATGACGCTGCAAGATCCCAATAGGAGTCTGAGAGCGTAGGAGGACATTTTGAGGAACCGTACCAGTCTATGTTTTAGTTCTCCTATGTATTCACCACCCACGGGTGCTGGTTACGTTTGGTTCTTATTTTGTTTATGTAGAACCATATTATGTATTGTAAAGACTTCCGCTAACATTGTGTACTGAAAGACTTCCGCTGATGTACTATTACTGAAAAGACTTCTGCTGATCACTGACATTGATAAGACTTCCGCTGTTATTGTTTTGAGGTTTTAGTACTTTGCATATTAGTACTATGATACAGGAATGGAAAAAGTAGGGACGGCCTCCGGGTCGCCCCCGCGACACGAGATCCGCATAGGGTGGGTTTCGGGTCGTGACACTTTTGGTCTCACTGTTTCATCTGTTTTATACATACCTCAATTTCATTTCAATTTTGTTTATTCGTAAACTTACCTAGTTCTTTAACTGTTCAGTGGCCTTCTATCCCTCTTATTATGAATTTTAGGATCTAAAGACAAAGAGGATGATTGGTCGGGGATATGAGAAGAATGGACTCTACTACCTTCAGTCATCTTGCTGGTCGACTCCTTTTGCTCTACATTCTGTTGTTTCTCCTTATCAGTGGCACTGTTGCCTTGGACACCCGTCTTCTGCAAATCTTCGTCACTTAGTTCCTACTTTATCTGATTTTTCTAGTTTTAATTGTGAGACATGTGAATTTAGTAAGTATCTTAGAGTTTCGTTTCCTTTACGTGCCGACGCTCCTTATTTCCAATCTTTTGCACTAGTTCATTCTAATATTTGGGGACCATCTCAGACTACTGGTTTATGTGGTTCTCGATATTTTGTTACTTTTATTGATGATGATTCTCATTTAACATGGGTGTATGTGCTTAAAAATTGTTCTTAATTGTTTAATGCTTTTTACTCATTTTATGCTGAAATTTCTAATTAATTCAATGCCAAATTGTTAGCTTTTCGAACTGATAATGCTCAAGAGTATAAAGACAGTTATTTTAAACAGTTTCTCGAGTCCAAAGGCATTATACACCAAACATCCTGTGTCACCACCCCCAAACAAAATGGGATTGCCAAAAGAAAGAACGGTCATATGCCTTTATGATCCAGATGCATGTTCCCAAGTGTTTTTGGGGGGATGCTGTCTTTACAGCTACGTATCTTTTAAATAAGATGCCTTCTCACATTCTACAGGGACAATCACCTTTTAATATTATTTTTCCTGATAAAACATCTTTCTCCCTTTCTACCAAAGTTTTTGGATGTATTTTGTTTGTACATAACTTGCGGCTTGGCTGTGACAAACTTGACCGTCGTGCTCATAAATGCGTATTTCTTGGTTACTTACGCACATAGAAAGGTTACAGGTGCTACAGTCCTATCTTACGTAAGCACTTTGTTAATGCTGATGTTACTTCATTTGAGACTGTTCCCTATATTCTCTAGAAGGAAGTCAGTTACAGGCACCGTTATTTCCTGACCTTGTTTTATCTACTAGTGTTCCTACTCGCCCTCCTGTTTCTTAGGTGTATGTTCGTTGTCACCAGGTTGCAGTTCCAATCACTCTTCTTGCTGGACATTCTCTCTCACATCATTTACCTACCTCGTTGTATGCCGATCTATCTCATTCTTCTGACTCTGATATTGATTTACCCATTGCAGTCCGGAAAGGTACATGTACTGCTCATCCTATCTCTAACTTTGTCTTTTATGATCATTTATCCTCTTCTTTTCAAGCTTTTTCTTCGTCCTTGTTATCTCTCGTTGTTCCTAAATCCTACAGGGAAACTCTTTCCTATCTTGGTTGGCGGACCGCAATGGAAGAGGAGATGCATGCTTTGGAATTAAATTGTACTTGGGCTCTTATTCTTAAACCTATTGGTGCTCAAATTGTTGGCTATCGTTGGGTCTTCACAATCAGGAAAAATCTGATGGTACTATTGAACGGTTGAAAACTCGCCTTGTGGTCAAAGGTTTGACCTAAACCGATGGCATTGATTGCACAGAGACTTTTTCCCTTATTGCCAAATTGAATTTTGTTCGGGTTATCATATCTCTTGTTGCAAATCTCGATTGGCCTCTTCATTAGCTCGTGAAAAAAATGCCTTCCTACATGGTGATCTTGCTGAGACTGTGTATACGGCTCAACCACCTGGTTTTGAGTCCAAGGGAGAGTTTGTTTGTCATCTTCAGAAGTCTATTTATGGACTCAAACAATTTCCTCGAGCTTGGTTTGATAAATTCAGTAAGGCAATAGTTACTCATGGTATGACTTGGAGCCAAGCTGATCACTCGGTATTCTTTAATAAGATGCAAAGAGGTATTGTGATTCTAGTTGTCTACGTAGATCATATTGTGATCACCGGTAGTGATAAGGCAGGTATCCAGACATTGATTCCCCATCTTGGTTCCATCTTTCTCACCAAAGATCTTGTAAAGCTCCATTATTTCCTTGGTATTGAGGTTGCAAGATCAAAAGCAGGGACTAGTTTGTCTCAAAGGAAGTACACTCTTGATATTTTGAAAGATACTGGTTATCTTGGCTCCAAACTTGTAGCTACGCCTATAGAGACCAATCTAAAGTTGATGCTAGATAAGGATGATTTGGTTGAGGATCTAGAGATGTATCGAAGACTCGTGGGTAGCTCATTTACGTAACCATTACTCGATCTGACATCTCCTATGCAGTTAGTGTTGTGAGTCAGTTTATGACTAGTCCTCGAGTTCCTCATATAGATGTAGTTACTCGAATCTTGAAGTATCTTAAAGAGTGTCCTAGGAAGTGGTCTTCTTTGTCGATCATCTGGACATCTTTAGATTGAGGGATATACTAATGCTGATTGAGCAGGATAACCTTTAGATCGCAAATCTTCCACTGGTTATTGTACTTTCTTAGGGGGTAATCTCGTGACTTGGAAAAGCAAGAAGCAGTCGGTTGTGGCATGTTCTAGTGCTGAGGCAGAGTATATTGCCAACAATCCAGTCTTTTACGAACGGACCAAGCATATTGAAGTTGATTGTCATTTCATTCGATCTAAAGTAGAGTCTAAGGAAATCACCACTCCGTTTGTTCTTTCTGGTAGTCAACTTGCCGATATCTTCACCAAAGCTTTACCAAAGACTGCCATCGACTTTATTTATAGTAAGTTGGGAGTTATAGATATATACTCTCCAACTTGAGGGGGAGTGTTGTAAATATTGACTGTATCTGTAGCTTAATTTAGGCATTAGATTGAAATTAATCTGTATCTTAATTTAGGCATTATATTGATTTGATTGTAGGAACTAATTTAGGATAGTTTCCTTATTTACTTGTAAGTTGTGACTATAAATCTTGACCTCCTAGAGAGAAGAATATATCTTTTTCCATCTCTAAAATACATTCGACAGTTGCATTGTAAGGTAGCTCAAGAGTTGTGGAATTTTCTTTTCTTGCTTGTTTTGTGTTCAATAGGTAATGTCGGTTTCAGTCATGGATCTTTTGCTTCTTTGGTGTCTTTGTGGGAAGGTGAATGGTTGTAGGCAAGGTTGGTTTACTGCACCTCTTTGTCTTATGTAGTGCTTGTGGAAGGAGCGGAATCGTCTAGTTTTTGAATGGGTTGAGCGGCCAATAGGAGTTCTTAAGAGTTGTTTTGTGAACTTATACCTTGGGTGGTTCGAAGTCCTTTTATTTCTTTAGTTTCCTTGGTTGATTTCTTGAGTACTTTGAGATTCATGTAATTGGGGAGTGCTTTCTCTTTCTTTGTTTTCCTGTTTATGTACATCCTTCATTTACATGGGTGTGATCGCCTTTTAAATAAAGCATTCATTTCTTTAAAAAAGTATCTGTTATGATACAATATTATATTTGATTATAATAAATTAATAATTCCACAAATTTTAAAATTTTTTATAATAATTTCATATTACATAAAAAAGTAGGTCTAAAATTTTTTATACTTGTTTTTAAGTTGTAAAGAATTATTTGCTATTAATAACTTTCTTTACATATTTACATTTATTTTTCAATTTCATCTTAATATCCTTTTGTGTGGATGGATGTGTACCTAAAACAATTCTAATAAGTTATTATTATATTTATTTTTTCACATTCATATATTTTACTTTATGTTTCTAAGTGTTTTAATTTTTTCATCACTTTCATTATATTTCTGAAATGTTTCCGTTTCTTGAGTGACCGAAACAACACTTCGAAACAAAATTTCATTTTTAATTTTATCTTTTTTGTCTTATCACACATCTATCTCAACATCCTCGTATTTTATGAATATCCTCATATTTTTTGAACTCTTCATACGATAAATTTCCTGAATCTGTTATCTTCATTAAATAGTTCTACACGTTGTTGAACAATACATATGTGGATGCTTCTCATACTCTTTCTTGTTTGGCTGTGTTATGTGTAAATGGCTTCTCTGAGTTCTCTCTCAAGCTTATATTCATTCGTTCTACCTTCTGATTACATTTTTTCTCATGTAAAACATTATTATTTTAAAACCATAGTCCTTGAAATCCCTCTCAACACTCCTATTTGTTTCATTTAGTTTCTTTCAAGATGTTATGATTTAACTATAAAAAATCTCCTGCCAAAGAGGTCTATTTTGGGAAAATTTCTTTTTGTACCTCTTGAAAAATTATTGGCAGTGAGACTTTGGGTTTGTCTTCAAGCTGTATTCATCTGGAATTCATTTAGGCCTTAGAAACTGCTCAGGGTCATACAGAAACAGGTGTTGTTCTGGGATGTGTTGATTAACATGTCAAGCATGCGTGCAAATGGGTCATCAGAAGATGTCCATTCCACTCTTCTATGCATTGTTTGGTGTAAGTTCATTCTCAACAAATTAAGCATTGTCAGGTTTGGAAAGGAAAAGAAATTAAACTTAATAAATTTGCAAATTAAAAAATAAAAAAAGAAAAATTGGGAAATTATAGGCAAATGAGTGAACATGCCTATTCAAATAAGAAGAGGCAGATTAGCAGTTATAATTGTAGTTGAAAAACTGAATTAAATAAACTGATATAAAATGTTGAAGAAAAGAAACAAAAATATTTTGCATTTTCTTTGAAAATTGACTAGCAGTTTTTGCATCAAGTAAACAACATGGAATATTAAATGGAAGTACCCACGGGCTCAAGGTTTTGATGGTGTTGTTTGGGGCCTGATTATCCTGTCCATCTAATAGTTAGTTGAATGAGTTGGACCATGTAGAAATAAAATAGTTAACATGACCATTCTAATAGAACATGGAAACTGTTAAGAGTATCTTTGCTGAAACAAGGGGCAGATGATTTACTCAATGATATGAACTACAAGATTAATCATAAAAATTATTATTCTTTTGATCAGGTAATCATAAAAATTATTTGATTTTATGGAGTTACAATCTAATCCTGTACCTTGCTTATATGAAACCCTCCACGTGCCTGGGGCACATGGAGAGCAGATTGGTTTCTTAGAAGGATGGTAGAAAAGCAGGATATGTAATATTTAACTAATATATCTTGCAGGATTGTAGAAAAGCGGGTTTAGTGCCATTTCTGTATCTGCATCAGATGGAAGAGCCATCATTTTTGGATCAAATGATGAGACAGCTTCGTGCAACATGCAAGTATGTGCATCATATTGTTTCTTATAGCTTCCATGCATATTTCTTGAGTTTCTTATACACTATTTTTTGTTATCAGCACCTGGGTGTCAGCATTTGTAGACATCCTTTTCCTTATAAAACACCTGTATGCTATGTTTTAAGCTGATTATCTTAGTTTCCAGTGTTCCCTTGTAGCATCAATATCATAAAGTTCAAAACCCTGTATTGTGATTTCTTTGACACATTTGATTATGTCATCCATATAAACTTTTCGAATGACAATTTTTTTTTTAATTTAATCTGTTGGGGTATTCTTACATTTAATCTAGAAAACATCCCAGGGACATTTTGAGGACAATTCTTTCATCATGGTTGAATCCCTGATTTATCTTCTGTTATTTTTAAAATGGTAGATTTTGGAAATTTAATTTAATTCTTATCTGTAAAAGTAATTGTATTACTCACAAGGGCTTGAGGAGGGCAACCCAAAATAACAAAAGAAGGGAACCGGCTACAAAATTAAAGCCTAAGATCCCCCCAAAAAAATCAAGTAACTTATCTAAATACTTCGAGTATTTTGCTTTAATCCAAAAGAATGAAGTCTTCAAAAAAAGTAATTTTCAATTTCCAAGGGGAAGCTTCCATCCTTCAAAAAATCTTATATTTCTTTCCCTCCATATGCACCAAACTAGACAAGTGGGGGCCATTCTCCAAGCAATCCTAACTCTTTCCTTAGCCTTTTGCATCTCCAACCCAGAAATAATTGCCTCACCTTGGTTGGCATAACCCATGAAAAACCAAGGATGCAAAGAAGCATACTCCAAACATCCCTCACAACTTGCAATACAAAAGAAGCTGATCAACCATTTCTTCCTCCTCTTTGCATAAAAAACGACGACTAGGGAGCTGAAAACCTCCTCTCTTCAAGTTCTCCTCCGTCAAAATAACTCCCCACACCGCTTTCCAAGCAAAAAACACAACTATTGTAGGCAAGATGTAGCTGTTGTATGATAACCTTGAATAGGTATTTTACAGGGGTGTAGGGTCTGAATGATGAGGTCGATCGAGGATCCTTTTGGGAGGAGTTGGATGGGTATGCTCTTAATGGGGATGATTTCTAGGTTGTGGGTGGCGATTTTAACATGAACAAATATCCTAACTGTTAAGCAACCAATTACTCTTAAAGCTTAAGCTATTAGAAAATGAGCCAACAATGTATATCAAACTCTCAACACTCCCCATCACGTGCGACCTCGAACTCGCACGTGGAGAGACACAAACCACACACAAACACGAAACAGAACAAAGTGTAATTTTTGCACAAATAAACTAAACGGAGAATAAATGCAAATGGAGAGACTTGAACCCAAGACCTTTCATAACCAATGTTCTGATACCATGTTAAGCAACCAATTACTCTAAAAGCTTATGCTATTAAAGAATGGGCTAATAATGTATATCAAGTTCTCAACACTAATGAATGTAGGGGGGCGACGAGGAGCATGAGGAGTTTTTCGGATTTCATCAACCGAAGGTTACCTTTCTTTAGGAGGCAAATTTACTTGGAGGAGGGACAGGGAGGACCCGACAATGTCAAGATTGGACAGATTTCTAGTTTTTGTGGCTTGGGAGAATAGATTTCTAATGTATCCCAATCTCGCATCCCTAAGCCAGTTTTAGACCACAATCCGCTTCTGCTGGATGGTGGTGGGGTGAGATGGGGGAAGACTTCGTTCAAATTTGAGAATGTGGCTGCAAGACGCCAGATTCCATGATATGGTGGAAAAGTGGTGGACAAGTTACAACATCAGGGGTGAACCGAGCTACATGACGACGCCAAAACTTAATCTTTTGAAGGCTGATCTTAAGAGGTGGAATTTCGAAGAGTTTGGTACTGTGCAAGCCAAAAAGGAAAAGTTGATGATGGATATTCAAAAGCTCGATAGAGAAGAGCAAGAGAGAAGCTTGACTCCAAAAGCAAAGCATGTGAGGGATGGTTTTAAGGGAGAGTTAGGCAGCATGTTGAAGATGGAAGAGATTTGTTGGAGATAGAAATCTAGAGTCTTTGGCTGAAGGAGGGAGATAAAAATACCAAGGTCTTTCATTGGGTGGCTAATTACCATAGATGGAGGAATAATATTGGTAAGGTGAAAATAGGGCAGAGGCATATGTAAGGACTGGAGTAGGTCAAAGAAGGTATTGTGGGACTTTATCAGAGGCTATAGATTGAAACTTGTGATTGGAGACCTAGCTTGGAAGGAAGGGAGTTTTCCACTATTTATGAAGAGGCAATGAGTTGGCTGGAGAGGCCATTTGAGGATACTGAAACATGGATTTAAATCGCGGTCGCGGTGTAATGGTATTGGGAGTATCGGGTCATCCATAACGGGAATCAGAAACCGTAACCATAAATTTTTTTCAAACACTAGCAAGTCTCTGATACGCATATGTTGATTACAATTTATCACATTTTAATATTTTTTATTATTATTTTTTAATTTTCTAACACCTAACAAAATACTTTATTATTTTATTTGGATTTTTTAAAATTAAACTAATAAGAAATATCTTCGAATTTGAATAACATTACGACAAGTAATATAAATAATAATAAAAAATGATTATAAGCATGAAAATTAATTTAATGTGATTAGTAATGGAATAAAACAATTTGAAAAATTTTGAGGACGAGGTCTTTTCGAGGTCGTATTAGCCCAAATGTCTTGGTAATCCATTTAAGTTCTTTTGAGATTATTTTGTTAAGTAGCTCTCTTGTATATAAATCATAAAAATAGAAATCATAAAATCTTTGAAGAAATAAAACTGAAGTCGCCCTTTAACGGTCTGCAACGACCTGTAACAGTTGATATATAACGGTATCGGCCGATACAATTGTGAATTTTTGTTGCATGATATATCAGCCTGTATCAGTATCAAAGGGTCAAAAAATCGATACATAACGGCTTTTATTTAAAGCTAGGGAGTGAAGTCATCTCGGCTTTGAAGATGTGTGATGGGGATAAGGCTCCATGCTCTGACGGTTTCATAATGGCTTTTTACTATCATTGCTAGAGGATCATTAAGGGTGACATTATGGCAGTTTTAACTCAATTTCAAAGATCTTGTTCCTTTGAAAGGAGTCTTAATGCTTCATTTATAACATTGATTCCCAAGAAGGAAAAGGTTGAGAATATAAGATATTACAGGCCGATTAGCTTGGTAGGGAGTTTGTACAAGCTCTAAGCCAAAGTGTTAGCCTCCCGATTGTAGGAGGTGATGGGTAGTGTTGTTTCTACGAGCCAAAATACTTTTGTGGAAGGAAGGCGGATTATGAATTGCTAATGAGTGCATTGATTTGAGACGAAGAAACGAAGATAAGGGGGTAGTGTACAAGTTGGATATTGAGAAAGCCTACGATCATGTGAATTGGAATTTTCTTCTTTCAGTATTGTCTAGTATGGGGTTTGGCAAGAGGTGGATGTGTATGTCTCCAGTTTCTTTTTCGATGTTGGTGAATGGCGCTCCACCAGGCTTTTTTCGTTACTCGTGGGGTTTGAGACAAGGGAATCCTCTATCTTTGTTTCTGTTTGTGATGGTTATGGAGGCCCTTAGTAGGATGTTTGATAGGGCTAGAAATGGAGGAATATTGAGGGGTTTTGTGATAAGGGGTGAAGAGGGTAGGAGAGTGGAGATCTCTCATTTTCTTTTCACAGATGATACTATAGTATTTTGTGATGCGTAGGAGCAACTTCGCTTTTTGAGGTGCATCCTTTTGTGCTTTGAGGCCGTTTTCGAATTTAAGGTGAACCTAAAGAAAACTAAAGATTTTTCCGATGGGTGAGGTGGAGGCAGTGGAGGAAATGGCATGGGTATTGGGTTGTGAGGTGGGTTGTTTTCCATCGGTTTATCTTGGTCTTCCTTTGGGAGCACTCTCGAGATCTTTTGGGATATGGGATGTGGTGATGGCTCGATTCTAGATGAGGCTTGCAGGTTGGCAGAGTCTGTGTTTGTCAAAAGGGGGTGGGATCACTCTCATCAGAAGAACTTTTAAGAATCTACCCAAGTATTATATATTATTATTCTAGATGCCAACTTTGGTTAGAAGAAACTTGAGAAGATTCAACAGGATTTTTTGGGGGGAGTAGGGCAGGAAGATCTATCTTCTTCGTTGGGACAAAGTGAGAGCCCCTATTGCCGAGGGTGGGTTGGGGATAAAAGATATGAAGTTGTTCAACCAAGCTTTGATGGGCAAGTGGCTTTGGCAATATTCTTGTGAGGATAATGCTATGTGGAGGGAGGTAGTGAAGACCAATATGGAGGTGATAGTGGTGGATGGTTCTCGCGGGAAGTTTCAGGGACATATGTGTAACGACCCTAACTTGGAGAGCCGGACCACGGGGTCATCGGGACCTTGAGAGAAGTTAATTAGACTAATCAACATAGTTATATGTATAAGATATAGTCCTTTTTTGTTTTTGTTTTTGGAATTGATTTCTTTAATCATTTTCCCTTAATTGATTTGGTTCATTCTCTTATACCTGTTCAAGTCCTGTAACAGGATTAAATGAATTGGACTACTATTAGGTGCAATTATACCAAAAATATCCATCAACAGTGTATAACAAGACTATGCCCCGAGCTGACTCTAATGGTCTCATATACAACACATACAACAATGCTACGAAGGGTACATGCACCATTTACAAATATAAATTTACAAATATAAATAAATGGGTACATCGATGTAAAACCTACTAATATAATGATCTCTATCAATCTCGTACTGCTCCAACAACTGTCGTCCATTAATCCAATACCTGCCATTTCCATGAATAACAGGGTGAAACATAACGCTCAGTAGGTTTTCCCAAAATACACAAGCATACAACGTGCAAAAACTAATGCAAGTATGAAAAGGACAAACCCTAATGTCCAGTATGCAATCACTAGCACACAACAACATCATCTACTAAATCACAGGTGTAGATACAACAATCCAGATAATAACATACCACTCCATGTGGTGCAACAGTAGTAATGAAGGCATTCCATATACATTCAACCATGAAATATGTCTATATATATATACAAACCTCACGACTCAACTCTATTTCTTGTTTAAAGCAATAAGAACAATATCCAATAACAATATAACCAACAACAATTACAATAATTATGAGCAAGCATTACATAGTTCACTAGGAAGTGTTAGAGTATATTATGTAATCATAGATTGAGTTTCCATTCCATTACCCTCATGTCGAATCCTAACACTCCAAACTTAGTTTTTCTACTAGCCCCCTGAAAGGCTTGAAGTTTCACGAGCTACTAACTCATTGGCAATGCGTTGCCACCTACGCGGGCTTACGGTTTGAAACTGAAGGGAGACACCATCCCTATCACAAATAGATCCACTAGGTAATGATCATACAATGGTTAAGTATCAGAATAATAATGAAAGTCACATCATAAAGATCAAGCCATGGTAAAGCATCAAAATAATAATGACAGGCACATCATAAGGATTAGATGACAAGCATGCAATACCGACCAATCAGGATATGACCCTAGTCCTTGTTGCCACCCGACTATAAGGAGACACTACTTGTGTCTTTCATAATATGTATGAGATACCTAATACACTCATGGTTTTATTTTCGGGACCACTCCTGTCCTTTACACTAAGGTTCCATATTGATTCTTTAAATTCTCTAAGATTAATTATACATTAGCCTATACACCGAGTAACCGTTTTCTCAAACAGATATAAAAAATGTGTTCTTTGGCCTTAAAAACCTTAAGGAGGCCCTATCGCGAAGTTTTTAAGTCATACGAATGTCTTATTTATAATTTTATCAGACAATTTTCACATTTATCGAGACATTGTCTCACAAAACCAACCTTGAAATTGGATCTAGAAGGTCCAAAATCCTAAAGGTGCTCTCTTTATATTTTATTAACTCTTTTAGGTATCTGTTCTATGCCCAGGGGCATTATGATAATTTCACATATTCATGCAGAACCAATACTGTGTCCTCTTTGGTTAGTCTGACATTGTATTTGAATTCCTAGCACCCAAAAACCTTGAAAATGCATCTTCTAGATTTTAATTAGGCATTCAGTTGTTCAATCTAACTCTAGGGGCATAATCATCATTTACCAATTTAGATGGGACCACCACCGTGTCTCAATTTTTCCAATTTGACATTGTATTTGAATTCCGGGCATCCAAAAACCTTAGACTAGCCCTTTCCGAATTTTAATTAGCTTTAGAATTGCCCAATTTATCATTAAGGGTATTTCGTTATTTTACATATTTATGTTGGACCACTCCGAGTCCTCGAATGTCCAAACGGACCCTACCATTGAGTTCGGAATGCCCAAAAACCTTAGGAATCTCCCTTTTTACATTTAATTTGCATTTAAATTTCAAGTTATTATGGGGGAGGGCATTTTTGTAATTTTCTGCCAAGAGTTGGTTCAACAGTGAACCAATTTTGCCCTGAACCGGTTCAAGTGTGAATTAGAATCAATAGAACTGGTTCGACCTTAACCATGTAGCCAAACGCCCCTAAACCAATTTCTAATTGGGTTAACCCAAGAACTTGTTGACCAACCCCACCCATGACTTGGTTGATTGTTGACTGGGTCGACCCGGTTGACCAAGGACTCGACCCGTTGACACACTGCCAGCGAGTAGTCGGAAACCTACACACTGCTGGCGAGTAGTCGGAAACCTAACTTTCTAGAAATTTTCTCTTGCATTTCTTCACAATTTTCATCCAGTTTTCGTCTTGAAGGTTTTTAAATAGTTTTTAAACAACATTAAGTTCTTTTTTTTTTTTTCGTTTTTGTTTTGATAAGTAATGTTAGGTTCATTTTCATGCATCAAAATTGCCTCAAACATGATCGAAGCTCACTGGTTCGACTTTTCGGCGACTTCGAAACCTCACCATAAATCCCTCATTTTCACTTCCGTTTCTCTCCTAATCCTCTTTAAAACTTCCACTAGAGTCCTCGAGTGATTTTATCGATCAAGACGATCAAAATGACCACAGTTCTAAGATTCTAGATTCGGTTATGCGGATACCCAAATCGCACACACACACACACGCGCGCTAGATCCACCAGTGCTTGTCTAAATGGGACTCATGGCCTTTCAGTTTTTCAATTCAGGCCCATCGGAGACCCTATAGTAGGTCTCCTTTCCACTGCCATGGCATATATATATATATATATATATATATAAATACATATACATACACACATATTCATAGGTATTCACACATAGACAAACATGCACACACTTTTGTGAACTGTGAATAAGGCTAAGGGGGTCTAGAAATTCCTTCTTGTTAAGGCCATCTAGAGAGAGAGAGAGTTCCGGGTAGAGAGAGAAAGCTTGAAGCCCAACTCTCATGGTTGCCCCCCTTCTGGTCCTAGTGCCCAACTCCCCTCTTCTTCCTCCCTTATTCTCTTTTCTAGCTTCTTTTTGCTTTTCTCTTGTGGTTTGGTTGTTCACCATGTGTTTCACACACAACCACACACACACACACATACAAACACACGCATACATATGCACACATTGGCACGCCCTTGTTCCCCTTCCCCTCACTGTTTGCACACACAACAACACACTCTTTTAACAGTTAACACACTCACTCACCTCTTTCTCACCATCGCTGTTCCACAACCCATGCACACATATGTAAATACACATATACACACACCTTCGGGTGGAAGGGAAGGGAAGGGAAGGGAAGGGAAGGGAAGGGAGGGAGAGAGAGATGTGACTTTGCTCAGCCGAATGGAAGGGAAAAAATGGGAGAAAAGGAAGAGAGAGAAAAAGTGAGTGGTCTCCTCTATGTCTCATCATGTGTACCTTCTTGTCTTTTTGGTCCCCTTATGGTGCACCTCACACACACACACAAACACTCCTAACATTGGATCCCTTTTTGTCCAATCAAAATGGGACACTTGTCCTTGTCTAGAAAAACCTAACTAAGCTTCTTGAGGAAGTTTTGCACGCTCTCCAATGCTCCACGTGGCCAGTTGGCCCAATGTGCATGCTCACGTGCCCAAAAATAAATTGTCTCGGAATTGCACCAAAATTGGTACCCTGGCTACATTTCAAATATGCTTTCCGTTTTTTTAAATTCAATTGTTAGGATTTTCATATTTATCTGTGTCCCGTATATTACTATGTAGCCTAATGGCTCACACCAGTCTTGAATAAATTTTTAATGCTCCAGTTTAGCTTCATTGTGTCGTACTGATGACTTATCAACTGATTTTACAATTATTCTAACACATCTTCAATTAATTGATTATTTGACATCGATTCAAACCGGAAAATTACCAAATTTCCCTTTGGCAATTTTCCGGGTCTTTACAATACGATTGTGGAGTATGGAAGGCAATCAAAAGGGGCCACAAACATTTCTCTATGTGGGTTTGTTTCGATATTGGGGAGGGGTCTAGGGTGAGATTTTGGGATGATCACCAACTTAGGGATGGGATTTTGAAGGACAAATTCCCAAACCCTTACAATATAGCGCTGGATGGGGAGTGCCTTGTGGCGGAGTGTTTGGAGGTGGAATTGTGGAAGGGTATGGAGTCCGAAGTTTAGGAGGAACTTTTTTGATTGGGAGCTTGCGAAGGTGAATGAGTTGATGATTCTCTTGACTTGACCCTTAGGTTAATGATTGCAATTTTTTGTTCCATACAACTATACACTTTCTTTTTTTGACAAGTACAACTATACACCTTTGTATTAGGAACAATAACCATTTCCTGATGTGACTGCTATGAGAGAGAGAGAGAGAGCATTTTAAAATTGTGGACACTTTAGGATGTCCATCCAACATGTGATCCATCGTATTTTACCCGCGTTGATGTCCAACATATGCTTGACAAAGGCATGGGTCCTCTGCATCGCTGTTTGTGTCACTCATGGGATGAAGATAGTAGTAAGATTTTGCCCTTCAAAAGTTCTGAATTGAAATTAAGTGCCAAATGTGAAAGAGAGTTTCTTAATTGTGTCATAGTGGGATGCACCCACTTCTTAGTTATGGAATCATGTTCTACATAATCTGTTCACCATTTGATCAGGTTCCCTCTTGTTCATCACGAAAAGCTTATCCTCTGACCTGCCTTAACTGCATTCTTTGTGTAAATTTAAAGGTATTATACTGGTTATCCAAAAGATCTTGGGCCATCGCGTGTAATTCACTTTACCTCAGAGCGTGAGTTTGTCCAGCTTCTACACCAACATCACCCTGTTGTCGTTGCATTTACCATCAGGTGATTTGGGATCAATATTTTTAATTTGTTGTTATCTCCCATCTTCATCAAACTGACATGGTAGGTCCATTTACCTATTCTGGATGGTGCAGGGGTAATTACACAAAACATCTTGACAGAGTTCTGGAGGAAGCTGCAGTTGAGTTTTATCCTCATGTAAAATTTATGCGTGTAAGTTACTTCTGGTAAATTAGCAATATCTGATCATTTATTTTAGAATGTCAATATTTCTAAGACAATAAACTTTTTAACTGCATTATTGCACTACACTTTTTAGGGGAAAAAATCGTGAATTATACAGCCATGTCCTACAATCAGCAATTTGCAATTTGAAGTCCTCGCATGCAGTGGAGGCATTCAATTCCTGATTTTTTCATACTAACAAAGTCTCAATCTCTCTCTCCCTCTCTCTCTCTCTCTCTATATATATATATATATATATATATATCCATCCATCCATGTGTGTGTTTGTATGTGCATGCATGCACAAGTATACATGAAGCAATTTGCAATTTTTTGTGATCACATTAAGTTTTTATCTTCTTCGACCTACCTCAGCATCCACAATTCTTTGTTTCTCATGTATAACAATTTGCAATGGTGCTTTTCAGGTCGAGTGTCCCAAATATCCTGGATTTTGTATAACAAGGCAGAGGAAGGAATACCCATTTATAGAAATATTTCACAGCCCAGAACAAGTAGGTTTGACTTTTCATTACCTTTAATGTTATTCTGGTCTTCTGGTGTTACTATACCATATTAGTTCTTCCATAGGGTCAGACTTCTCTTCAACTAATTGAAAATGGTAGAGGCACTGTTCCACGTGTTGCGGGATTCTATAATTTGGTTATATTCCAATCCCAAACTCACTGTAAATTTACGTATTTTGATTGACCAAAATGTCCTTCCAAAAAATATCTGCCATTTCTACTTGACTGTTATGCCTGCATAATTATGGCAGACAGGTTGGATACCTTACCTTCTGCCCTCCAGTTGTCCTTATGAAGGCCTCTGTTGGCATATGGATGTTGGCTGCTTGGCACTGACACCCCTGATCATCATACACAGTTAGGTTAATGGGAAAGTAAGAGAAAACAAAAAAAAGGTAAAAGGCTGAAGAGAATCAAAATGATTTTTTATATATATTTTTTTCATTTATGTTTCAATGGAAGTGCCTATAGATATATGAAGCAAGAAAAGAAAATTTCTTATTGGTAGTAATGGAGTTGGTAGTGACAGTGATGCTATAAAGTTTTGAGGGGAGGTGTGGTGGTTATTTTTCCATTGTGGAAGACTGGTAGTTGTTGGTGACTATAATTGTGGCCAGGAGCTAGTGATTTGGGTGTTGGTCCTTGAAATGGCGAGGGCAGGGGTGGTGGTGGTCTCAATGGTGGGAGTGTTGGTGCTTATGATGACACCCCTTTTCCCTTGCTGTATAAATTTCTAAAGGATGAAATCTACCAAAAGGAAAATTAGTTCATATTTTTTCCTTTTTTCTTTAATTTATCATTTTTTAGACAAAAGGAAAAGTAGCATTCTGAATAGTTACTATTTTCTTTGTTCCCTTCTTTGGCAACCAATAAAAGCGCAAGTGAATTGTGATCGAGTAGAGTTGTTGACACACTGCATGCTGGTGTCAGATGTGAACTGCATCATTACTCCTGTTGTCCTATTTATTTTTAAACCACAAGGAATTTGTTCAAATGACCTAGGACATGGGATGATCTGCTGTATTTTAGATAGCCGGTGAATGAGTCTAGTATTATTATTACTATTATTTTCTGATGCAGCATTCACAAGAGTATCTTATTGCCAGCATTGAATCATACTATGATCCTTTTTTGATTTTGTTTTTTAATTTCAGTTGTGTGTTATAGTGGCTCTAATTTTTTAGTTATTTCATTCTAGGTGATTGCCTTTTGCATCACAGAATAAAACATTCTATTTTTGGATAACTAATGGGAAATAAAACATGATGGCTCAGGCCTAAGCTTGACCTCAATATTTCTTCTGTCTTCTATTTCTTTACTGTCAAATTTTTTGACACAGATGTGAATTCTTCTTTTAGTCACACACACTAGGGTGAGGTGAGACAGGGGGCGGATGCAAGTGGGGACTAAGTGGGGCCATGATTTTGAAATTGTATTTTTCACCACTTATTTTGTTAGATTTTTTAAAAAAATTAGGTCTGCCCCCCGAATTTCTTTATTATATATATATATATATATTTTCATTTAAATTTACCTAAATTTTAATACGTACACTTTTGTCCACCTAACTATAATTTTTGGATTCGCCGCTGAGGTGAGCAGTTCTGTTCTCTTCTATTCTAATGCTGCTCTAAAACCTCAATGCAGACTTCTCTTGGGCATTGTGCTGCCAGTCTATGCCCTGTTCATTCGGTGCCATTCAATACTGTTCTAATTCACATTTTTCACCTTCTGGTACAGGCGACTAATCAAGGAAGGGTTGCTGATCCAAATATTACAAAGTACTCCGTGAAAGTTTTACCAGTGAGTTTTGAGCTCATTTCTTATATAACTATTTCAATTTAATAATTGTGCTACGTATCTTCTTCTGATTTTCTATGGGATTGTACAGTGAATTTAAATACGATCCAGTAATTTACATGGAATATTATGGAAAGTCACTCGAGGCATCAAGCCTTAAACCATAGTTGATTGTATTTGACGTTTACTTTTTTGCTTCACATGGTTTTCTTGCTAAAAGTCTTGGTGTTCTAGAAATATTTGTGTTTTGAATTTAAAGACCCATTTCCGAAAATCACAGGCAAGATACTTCGTATGAATTAGAGCTCTTTGTATCCTCAGTGATGTACCTCATAGGCAAGGAACTTGATAATTGTTAGTCAGGTAAAAGCTAAAATCATTAACCTGGCATCACCTTCAAAAAACTATGTTCTGCTGATGATTAATAGCGGATGCTAAAGCCCTCCTGGCAACAAAAGCTTCACAAGCATCAGCCACCTTAGGATCTACTGACCCTGAAGATGAAGCCCAAGATGATTAACCTCCCCTTGATGATCCGTGATGATGCATGATATGAATCTTCTATCTGGATGTGTAACATCATCAAAGTTACTTTTGAAACGACACGCCTCTTCTCCTGCTGACAGGAGGGACAGTCTTTTAATCACAATGAAGCTCCTTATACAAGGACCTCTCTCAGCCGCCAAAATCACCTAATGTCTAATGATTGCAGAATATAAACCCTCAGGAACCTGAGTTTAATTTCCAAACGTCACCCACCACCATAATTTCCTCAATCAGAATAATATAGAGATGAGAATTTTTTCCAAATCAGTTTGTTCCTTTGCACCACAGGCCTTGTGGCCCAAAAGTGTCGGGTGCTTATGAAGATGCCAAAAAAAAAAAATGCAATTTATATGGGGGAATTGCCACCTATGAATCTTCATATGGAGATATATTTGTCTTTGAGAATCTATTCCCAAAAACCTACCTCTGGAGGAAACCCTACGTCCCTACCTAATTTTCTAGCCTTCACATGATAAGCTGATCTAAAAGAGAAAGAAACATATAAATAACCTAACATTCCTTACCTTTTTTTGTGGAAAGATAGCAGATATAATTTGTTATTATAATTAATAGTACCAAGATTAAGGATTCTACTATTAGACTTGATATGTCATCGGTAGGATCCTTCATCAACTAGGTTTAAAAGGTGGTCTTATGTTTGTACCTTAAATCTTGTGTATAGAACTTTCATGGGTACTTTTTGCGTACTTAGGCCATGCTCCCTTGGATGCTTTAATTGATTATCTTTTACTTATTGGGAGAAGAATGGATTTGCAGCTTAAATCCCTTAATTTAGGTGATGTAGGACAACTTTAGAAAACTTTGAACAAAACTACCTACAGTTGATTTTATAATGGGCTTTGGTTATGAATACTCTAGGTATGGGTTGTAAATGGTAGAATAAAGGTTATAGGATTGGAAGATTTTTTGAGGTTAAAATTGGCTTGATTTAAAAATTGATAGGTTGCAGGCTTTTTAGGAAAACTATGTTACGGTTTTACGGAGTATTTTAGGGTTTTAGATGTTGGAATAAATGCTAATGAGTCGGAGAATGGCTAGGATTTGTGGTAGGATTTTGGGGCTGATGTAATGATGTGAATAGTAATTAAAGAATAGTAGAGAAGAAGCAGAGAAGAAAAAGAGGAGGGAGAATCTAGGAATCTCTCTTAGAATGCTTATGCTTCCCTGTGCAAGGGTTAATAATCCAAAGCACATGTACAATATCAAATAATTATAATTTAATTCTACTAAACTAAAGAGATTACGTAGATATTTATAAGCTACTGGGTCTTCTTTAGGTTTTGATTGCAACATTATGTCATTTGAATTTTTTCTCCTCAAAATAGAAGTTTAATCTGATTTGTACTTGTACGAATTTCCAGTTCAACTATGACCTCAGTGCCTATGGATTTAGAGAATTTTTCAAGCGCCATGGGATTCAGTCATCCGATCTGAAGTGAAAACGTGGTGGGGAATTAATTTGGTATTGTAATTGATAGAACCAGTTTTTGGTTTGTGACATTCCTTATAAAATCTGGGGTTTGAGCTTTGTAAAATGGCGAGGCATGTGCACCAATCCATAACTGGTTGGAAAGATAGCATTTAGAGGCATGGATGGAAGATATGTCCTCTCTCTCTCTCTCTCTCTCTCATATCATATTCATATGTGGTTTATTTATTTGGCACTGTTGGTTTTTTTTTTATTATTATTATTTTAGAGGCATGGATGTAAGATTCGATGTTATTAAATATTGGTTGCAATTTGAGTATGTTGTAGGTTTTTGTTTTGGTGTGATCTTTGAATATGTGGAGAAATGGGGTGGGGGTGAGTTCACAATTTTTATTTGGTTTGTTTTGGCTTTGGGCCATGTCTTCTTCCTTCCTTTTTATTCCCTTTGAAGTATCGATTTATTTTCATTGAAGTGGCTCTACATGATAATCTTCAGCATAAGAAAATATGGAGATGCTATAATGATCAAGTTGCCATGCAACAAACTAATCAAAGTACTTAGTTTTTATATATATTTGTCTAGTGCTGCAACCCAGTCCAGTCCAATCCAAGTCGAGGTTAGCTGTGGTTGTTTAAGCCAGGTTTGCTAAGACGACTGAACTTTAGAATATGTTCGAGTTTTGCTTATTTATGTTTCGAGCCGATCTTGAACTAGTTTCTAATCGAGGTAATACTTGTTGAACTCGAGTAACTTTTGATTTTTTGTTATTATTATATAAAATTAGAATACTTACTATATGAATTGCTTGATTCATTTGGACCCCTACATTTGTTCTTGCTCAGGAAAATGTCACTCTTTGAACATGAACACAACTGTTTCATTTATGATTTCGAGTTTTGACATCATAAGAGTGCTCAAATTTGTAGGAGAATATGAATTACAGGGAAGATAAAAAAAAAAAAAAAGTTACAATTTATTGAAATCTTAAAATATGAGATTGAGAAAATTAGTTTTTTTGGATACCCTGATCTTGCTGCCAAGTCTATGCCCTAATATCTTGAGATTGTTGTTATATTGCTACTTTAGCACTCTCGTGACGTGAATTTTTACGATTTAGTGAGAAAAAGGGAAATAAAGTAGGAAGGATCATATTTTTCTTTTAGGTTAATTATACTTTATTATCTTGAAATATGATTCAAATAAGACTCGAGATTATTAATCGTAATAATCCAGTCATTTAATTTATAATTTCATTTCAATTGAAATCAATTGCAAACGCTATTAATGACTGTCCAAATTTTTTAATGGCAGTCATTTATGTATTAAAACTATATGGTTTTATTTGAAACTCATATATAATTAAAGGATGCTATTTTAAAACTCATGAAATTATAAGGTACGAAAAATGTAATCAATTTGGGATAGTCGTTTTTGCAATTGGATTTAATTGAAATGAAATTAAAAATTGAGGGACTCAATGATTATGATTGATAATCGATGGTCTTATTTGAAATTGGGACAAAACTTCAGGATGCTAAAGTATAATTAATTATTTTTTTTTTCTTTTCTTTGTCGTAATTTTCAATTATTATGGAAAAAATAATTTTTTATTTTATTTTATTTAAGACATAACATATGAGGAAATTTCTCATTTGGATACGTTTCATTTTCATTGTTTTTATTTTTAATTCTTTGTATTGAGAATGAAAATAGTGAAAATTTTAAAAATACATATGTTTTTGTATTGTTTTTATTTTATAATGAAATCGAAATTCTGAAGACATAAGAAATTACTAGTAGCTGATTTCTTTCAAAAAGCTTTTTGATAGTTTTCGAAAATGTCCTGCCAAATGTGTATTTTTTTGGTCTGTGTTTATACCTTTATTTTTTATAATTTAAAGACAGAATACAAGTTTTTTTTTTTAAAAAAAAAAAAAAAACAATAATCAAATGGTCAACTCCAGAGAATTCTAAATAATTATGGTACGGTTTCATAACACAGTTTTTTATTTTTTTATTTTTAATAGAGGTATCCGGGATACTGTTTTTAACTACTTTGTTTATATAAGTAAAAAAAAAATTAGAAGTAATCGTTAATTTATTTTATTTTTAATAGATGATTATTAAATGAATTTTTGTTTCTTGTTTTTTTATTTTAAGCAAAAAAAAAAAAAGTTTTTTATTTATTAAAAATACTTTAAAATAATTTTTTTAATACTTTTAAAGCAGTCTTATCTATATTTTTAAGAGTAGTTTGAATGTGGGTCCTAAATTATTAAATTGTTAGAGTATATCTTTGCTACGTACAACCAAAACGAAAGTTTGCATGAGGATTTATTGGCATTACAAAATTCCAAATACTCTTTTTCTGGTGTTTTCAATAATTTTATGATGGACAATTAAAAATAAGTTAACTCATTAGATAATATCATATTTATTGTCTTATAATACTTTGTTGAGTCATAATTATTTAAATTGGCACAATTAATTAAACGGATTAAAAGTCAATTTAACCAGGTTGGCAAGATTAAAATATAGATACTATCGGTGTATTAATAGTGTTAATTGAGTTGAGTTAGTGGTGACACGAACACGCTTAGTATCAAATTTAAATTTAATTTCACATATCACTATTGTCATCAACCCAAACAGACCCTACATCACCCCAACCAAAAACTGAACCCCATTAAATTCGTGACTCCAAAAGCTTGACAAGGAGCATAGAATTAATAATCATACCTAACACCTGAATTTCGCAATAAATTGAAATTGATTTTTTTTCTTTCTAAATTGACAAGCATATGAAAACATAGAATAGACTTGAAAACTTTCTCGATTTGATAGTAAAATTGTGATCACAATGAAACAAGCAACCTGTGAATTCAATGTTCAAATCTTATTGTTTGAATATATACATATATGTATGTATTTAGGTCCAAATTGAATTGTAATTACGATTTTGGATGTGTAGGCTAAAATTTTCAAATTCTTGCATTTACTCTAAAACAGATTTGAGTGAGTTAGACCAGACCAAGCCCTCGACTAAAATTTTAATTTTTTTTTAAAATATAAAACTTTTAGGAAGAATTGCTAAAAAAGACATTAAAATAAGATTTTCAATCCAAAAAATTCATGATATATTTTTTATATCTACAAGATTCAGAAGAGAAATTTTTAATACAAAAAAGTCAAAAGTACTAAATAGTTTATAAAAAAATATAATATTTATTTATTTATTTAGAATGTCTAAAAAATAAATTTTCACTTCACAAAAATGTTATGATTTTTTTTTTTTTATTAAAGAAGTTATTTTATATATTTTATAATATTTTTTTCTAAAATGTATATTGAGAGTTATTTTAATCTAATCAGTAATTTTTTTAGTAGTGATAAGATGAAAGTTAATGATTTGATATTTTTATATTAAAAGTCTTTTTTCGAACCTTCTTTGTATTAAAAGTTTTTTTTCGAATCTTTTAGATATAAAAAAAGATATCATAAATTTTTGGTATTAAAATATTTTTTTATGGACATTTTAGTAATTTTGCCAAATTTTTAAAGGGTTAACTCTTATTTTTGAAAAAGATTTATACAAATAATGAATAAAAAATCTAAGTTTTAAAAATTTAGGGGGGGGGGGGAGGGCACCCTTGGCCCTCCACCGACACCGAATTACTCTAAAGAGGAGCATTAAATTTGAAAGTACCTATGTTCCCAGGGCAGATGGGTTTTGAAGGCATATTTATTTCCCTTCTTTGTCTTTTTCTTTTTCTTTTTATATATATTATTTTGGTGGGTCCAAAAATTTGAACAAAGTGGATCATTCTTGAGATCTTTTTTTTTTTGTTGGCCTTAATTTGTCCACACAATAAGAAAGATTTTGATAAGATCAAGATTTCGTCCAAATTTTATACAAAAGGACTTAGCTTCAGTACATATGTTTGGCTCCTGTCCATCAGATTTCCTAATTATTTCTTGTCACAATTGAATTTAACTTAATTTAAAGCGAGTTAAAAAAATAAAATTTTTAATTAATTATTATTCACGTGACAAAAAAAAATTTTGAAACTTGATGAGCAAGAACAAAAGACACGCACTGAAATTAATTTTTTAATTTAAAAAATAAAGTCAGTGACACATTATTTTATATGTTGATTTATACCACTTTTGTTTGGATTACATTTTTTAAGCTTAATATGGCATTTTTTTTTTTTTATAGATGAAAACTCAATTTAGAAATGCAGCTAGTTTGTGTAACATCACTCTCCTGCCATTCAAATACCCAAATGAGATTCTGAGCATCACTCTCAACCCCACATTATCCTATTCTTTTCTTCTTTGTCCTTACACAACTGAACCCTACAATCTCTGACCACTGCTCCGATCCAATCCACATGTCTACGACTAAGAGGTGTGCTAGTTAGTTGGAAAAGTCCGACTTTCTCCTGTTTGACGATGCGCGTATTGCACGAAAGCACGTAACACATGCATTTAATGCACCCACAATTACAAGTGCGGACGTCGGAGCTCCCACAATTGCGCGGAGTGTTACTCCATTTCTGACCATCCTTCATACATTGCCGACTTTAATTGACAACTTGCAAAATTCTGGCGAATAATTTAATGCTCCAACCAAGCATTCATATGACATGAAAAAACTAAATAAGACAAAGGTACCTAATTGGTTCCAAGAGGAGGTCACATCCTTCGAAATGAATATCATCAAATCATATAAAAAATATGGGTGTCCTTTATAGTTTTTACAATGCTGCATTTACTTCTTCTTTCTCTTTTTTTTTTTTTTTATGAATGTTAGATGTACAATTAATTTTCTTATAATTAAAACTTAATAAGTTAATAATTTTTAATAATTAATAAATTTATAAGTAATTAACTTAGTTTCATAGTGAATAATTAATAATACACAACTTCTTTACTAGAAATAGACATTCGGAGTTTTTTATGTCACAAGTTAAGCATTCTATGTATTTTTTATGAAAAAATTAAAAACTTATTGAAAAATTGTATATAAAGCCTTATTTTTATACTGAAAATCATTTACATGTAAAAAATAATTATTGGTTAATGAAAGTATGAGAAAACTTAATAATTAATAAATTTTCGATCTCTCATGTCCAATTAATTATAAGAGAGTTAATTGTATAGTATTATAGATGCAATGTATAACGTATAAGTAGGATTAGGACATCCTTGTAGCATATCCTGGCATATTCCCCTTTCATTTTTCTATTCTTACCTTGCATAGCCTACCTCTTTTATACAAGAGGCTCTCTATATGATTATAAATACACAACAAACATATATATAACTCTCTCAATTCCTTTTCTCCTCACTATTCTAACATGGTATTATAGCTACTCTGATTCTCTAACTACCGCACTGTCGCCCACACACTACCACCTTCATTCACCGGTTCTCTATATGATTATAAATACACAACAAACATATATATAATTCTCTCAATCCCTTTTCTCTTTACTATTCTAACATGGTATCATAGCTACTCTGATTCTCTAACTGCCGCATTGCCGCCCACACACTACCACCTTCATTCACCGGTTCACATATTTACCTGTCATCTATCCAAGGGCTCTTAAACACTGTTTCAAAAATTTTTTCATAGAAAACTTCAGTTTTCTAACCTAACAAACTACAAAACACATCTTCACATTACATACTTCCATCCGCCACCAATCGGAGCTAGAAAAACCACCGCACACGCCTACATGTGTGACTTGATGATTCTATATCAACATATCACGCGCCCACATGCCCCTAGGACCCCTCATGGGCCCACAATCGTACTCATGCATTTTTACGAGCGCGAGCCAGCCACATCAGCCCTAATTCACTTCTTCAAGACATGTCATCGGCCACGTTATCATAATTGTGCCACGTTACAATCATGGACTACAATTTTCCACGTCAGTAACTCCACGTCATCTGTACACGTTATCGCCATGTGTTGACGCATCAATGCCACCTGTGAGCCACGTTAGCCCTGCACGTCTGGCCCAACTCCAGACCAGTTCACCCTCTTGAAACGGTTCAGCACTCGTACCTCCTCTTAACCGGATCACCCATTTTTTTGGGTAATTTCAGGCCGATTTAAACCATTTCTTACCTTTTTTTCAACCTTCTAAGTCCATTTTTGGGCTCGGTTTGGACCAATTTTCCCTCTATAGATCACTTTTGTCAACTTTTTTTAAATTGTCACAAGCCGAGCCCCAAAGACCTAAGTGATGACATAAAATTACCATAATTCCTTCATAATTCAACTCCTAAAGGCTACAAGGTCAAAGGAAGTTAATCAAACTTTGAAGCAGTCAAGTTTGACCAAGTCATTGTCATGCTAAGGCCTCGAAAAATAGGTATTTAAATTACTTTAAAGTAGGCTTGCAAAAGTCCTAATTTTTGTTTCTTAGGTGTCCCATAGTCTAAAAATAATTTATAAAAAATTTTAGTTCAATAGTAACCCATCTAACTAGGTAAGGGTCAAGACACAAATTTTAAGAAATCTGGAATTTTTGTTTTTGGAGGAGAGAGTTGACTTTTTATCCTTATGGAATTAGGCCTTGAGATTATTTTTATTGAATCCAAATTTGGGGGGGGGGGGGTTACTTCCTTATTTACATTAAGACATTAAATGTAAATAAGGTAGGTTAGTAACTATAAGGAAGGACATAAGACTAGTAGTAAACTGTCTTATTCAAAGTCAGTTAGTGGAAAATGGTAGTCGTCCGCTTTGTTTGTGTTTTTCAAAGGTTATTATTCAATTAGCTTGGACTTAGTGGTCTTGAAAACCGGACATCATGGCAGATGTCCGCTCAGTGTAATTTGGGTTTTCAAATTCATTTATATCGGCTAATACCAACCGATTTTTAAAAGCAGTTTTGAGGGTGAACGTTCGGTTAGTATATTTTTGGGCTTCAGGTTTCTAATTGATGGCATCTCCAATAGCTAGAGTCAACCGGCTTTGGGACGTGGCTCGAATGGCGGACATCTGGTCTTTCCCCAGAAGCTAACCTCTGCCCAATTTTCGTAAACTTTCCTATTATCTATTTAAACACAGAAACTATCATATTTCAAGGTTGGGTTCTTTTTAACACACAACCAATAAGATACACACACACACACACACACACCTATACACATCTCCATACATTTCATCATTTAATATAGCCATCTACAAGGATTCATAATGTATCAAGTTAATCATATGCCACAAGTTTTGAGTTTTACAAATGATTGTCAAGGCTAACACATGGTTATTACAAAACCATAACAATAGACATAGTTACAATAAAAATGGGAGTTAAAGTCCAAAACAAGATAAGATAGCCTCCAAGGACCAAAATAGAAAAATATCCCAAAAATGGTCTTCAATCATATCGTTCTTTAAGGATTGGGCTCCTTGTTTGTACTGGCGTCTGGTAGGGGTTAGTCTACCCTATAGGATATCTAATCAAAAGGAGAATGTGATGTTGCACTGTGTATACATGTGAGAGTGTAGTGGTGATAGGCATTCTTTACAATGCATAACATAAGCAAACATATGCAATATATCGTACTATAAATCATCAACGAGAAGGTATATTTATCAAATGTGATTATTCAATGTTGTATAAGGCAAGGGATCAAATTTACTTTGATATCAACCTCACATGACTCTAGATCTAATTATGGAATCAACACCACTCCGATATTAATTCCTCCGGGACCGGCTCCGTTTCGATATTAATCCTGAAATGACCCCACGTAGGTTTACAACCCTACACCGAGGGAAGAATCTATCCCTAACTTAATCGTAGGTAAAGTGATTTTGTTTCTTTCATTATTCATTATTTGTTCATTTCAAATTCCTTACATATACATATGTGTCTTCAAGAATGCTAGAATCATGATAGGATCATTTCATCAAACATGTAGCATGCACTATAACATTCATGCTCATTCATGATTAGAATATACAATAGACATGCCAAATGAACTCATCTAGACTTCATTTTCAGTTCAAATGCAAGCTAAATCATAGAGATAAATGTGATATAAGGGAATGCATCATAAAAATTTATTTACATACATTTTGGTTGGTATACTAAGGTATAATAATGTCAAAATAAATACATAAACATGAATATCATCATGAGATCCCATGGAATGCACCCTAATCACCATATTCTCAACTAAGGATTAGAAATCCTACCTATTTGAAGTGTTTAATGAAGTCTAAAACCAAAAGCCCCAAATTTTCTTGAACCCTAGCGCTTGAATCTCTTCAACCCTAGCTTTCAATGGCCTTCTAGTGCTCCAAGATAAATTGTAGAGGTGTTGTATGACTTGGTTTCACAAGAAATCAAGAGAATAAAGGAAAGATTTGACAAGGGGTTAGGGTTTTCCCATTCTCTAGTTGTGAGAAAGTGAGATGAAAGAAGAAAAATTGAAAATGGGTGTGTGTATTGTGTGCCATGAGTGTGTGTATGTGGTTTTATATCCCAAAAGTTAACTTTGGTTAATTTGATTATTTTTCCCCCATTAAGTGGTCTACATTCAACCACTTTTGGGCGTCTTGCTCTGAACACTACCATAGTGTACACTATTGAGGGATGATTGGTATAGTTACTTTGATAGTAATCAATTTCATTTAATCCTGCTACGGGACTTGAACAAGTCTAATCAGGAAACCGAACCCAAACTGATTAAAAAAAATCAATTAAAAAAAAAGGCATGTGTAGACACCTTATTTTGAGACCTTTGATTGAATAAAGTTGGTTTTGCAATTTTTGGTAAGTTGCTACAATATGTCACATCTATGAGTATTTTAGTATTTTCTCATTTTGCCGATAGAGGAAATTTTTTTCATTTTGCTTATAGAGGGCATTTTTGTCATTTTACTTATAGAAGGCATTTTTGATATTTCAGTTATTTTGTCTATAGAGGACATTTTGGTCATTTCGTCCATAGAAGGCATTTTTGTCATTTTACCCATAAAGGGCATTTTCGACATTTTGGTCATTATACCCACTAAGGGCATTTTGTTCATTTGACATATTAAAACTCTTGAGGGTATTCTAGCTATAATACCCACTCAAGGCATTTTGGTCATTTCTAGTGTTTTCCTACCCATTAAGGGTAGTTTGGTAAATACTAGAAGTTTCTCACATTTTAAGGGTTTTTTTATAATATTGATGTTATTTTGCCATATGGAGGGCATTTTGGTAATTATAGAATATTCCTATCTCATATAAGTTATTTTAGCCATTTATTGGCATGCTTGTATTTTCCATGTCGTATTTCCCATATAGGGTTAATTTGGTAATTTTAGCCCTTAGGGACAATTATGACTTTTTTATACCTTAGTGACTTTTTTGTAATTTCTTTGTCCCTAAATTCTCCCCAACAACTCATAAACATCAATTCCAAAGAACCAAGTTGGTTTCCTCTTCTCATGCAAGTCACAACCACCAAGTCATATCCTCAATTTAGGTCTTCCTCAATAGAGCTAAGTCGTTTTACTTACTCTTCCCTATAGAGTCACACAAAGCCTGATCCTCCCGACGGGCCTAATCTGAGTCATCTCACCAATGAGATACACCTGGAAGTCAAAATCATTAGTGAATCTCAAAACTTATTAGGATTGCATTTCCTTCTGAGTAAAACATCTGAGAACATAAACCCATCTCATTAGGGGCATAATCCCATGAAAGACGTATTAAGATCACATTTCCTTCTAAGTAAAATGTCTGAGGATGTAAACCCATCTCATAAGGGATGTAACCCCATGAAAGACTTATTAGAATCGCATTTTATTTCAGGTAAGTCGTTTATCGCAATGTTCCATCTTGTGAGATGCGTAACCGTATGAAAAACTTATTAGGATCGCATTTCGTTTTAAGTAAGCCATCTATTGCAATATTCCATCTCATGAGGGGCGTAACCCCATAAAAGACTTATTATGATTAAATTTCTTTTTAGGTAGATTATCCATCTCATGAGAAGCATAACCCATGAAAGACTTATTAAGATTGCATTTCCTTCTAAGTAAAGCTGTCTAAGGATGCAATTTCATAAAATCTGTCGGGATAACATTCATTCTCGGTCTCTATTTCCATTATTCACGAACTACGTACGGTCTGATTCACCTCAAGGTGATACGTAGGAATCTCATATAAAATGAGTCCGACCACATCAATTCAACAATTAAAGTCCCAAAATAGGCATCATCTTCTATGCTGACGTTCGCTTATTTGCAAGTTCCGCCAACGAGGGGCTATATGTAGACACCTCATTTTGAGACCCTTGATTGAATAAAGTTGGTTTGCCATTTTTGGTAAGTTGCTACAATATGTCCCATCTCTGAGTATTTTAGTAATTTCTCATTTCACCCATAGAGGACATTTTTCTCACTTCGCCCATAGAGGGCATTTTTTTCATTTTGGTCATTATGCTCATTAAGGTCAATTTGGTCATTTGACACATTAGAACCCTTGAAGGTATTGTAGTCATTTCTAGGTCATTTCTAGTGTTTCCCTACCTATCAGGGGTAGTTTGGTAAATACTATAGGTTTTCCACATTTTAGGATTATTTTTATAATATTAATGTTATTTTGCCATTTGGAGGGCATTTTGATAATGATAGAATATTCCTATCCCATATAAGTTATTTTGGTCATTCATGGACATACATGTAATTTTCATGTCATTTTACCCATATAGGGTTAATTTGGTAATTTTAGCCCTTAGGGACAATTTTGACTTTTTTATACTTTAGTGGTATTTTTGTAATTTCCTTGTTGTCCCTAAAGTCTCCACCGAATTAAGGGCGATATAGTAAATATAGGTTTATCCACCAAATACTTGTCAAATTCACTTCTTTCCTTATTCTAAGGGATTTACCCTAGATTTCTGCACAAAATTATTTCTATATCTAATTGTTTGCATATTAAACATTAATCTTGGTCATTCATCTATAGGATTCATTGTGAGTCCTTGGATCAAATTTCTTTACTTTTTTCCTATAAATAAGACCCCTTAGCCACTAGAGCTCGGGGTTTCACATCATAATCAAAAGAGGGCTCCACATCATAATCATTAAGAAGCCAGATGTTGTAGTAATAATCATTCTCTCTCTTTCATATTTCTTCTTTTATATTTCTTGAAGCCTTGCTCTACACAAGCAATAGTTTTAATTTATTGAAGACGAAGTTCTACACCATTGAAGATTCAATTCATGGAGTTCAAGCTCAAGTCTTGTTTGATTCAACACAAAAATCAGGTACACTCCCTAAAACACTATTATTCTTTCTTCTCCTAATTTAATTTATCCTATCACTCTTGATAGAATAAATTGAATAAAAAAACTACGTTAGCTCTGATTCTATTATTTGAATGGATACATAGGAGACACCTCATGGGTCCGAGTCTGCTCTTTTCCTTTCACCAATCTACTTTATGACTTTTTTTTTTTATTATTTCATTCATGTCAATTTTTTTCTCACATCCCATCTCTCTCTATTATTATTATGTCTTTTTTCTTATTTCATTCATGTCAATCTTTCTCTCTACTCATTTTTTGACTTATTTACTTTATTTATTGGATTTATTTTATTCGTTCATGTTATTATTATCATTATCTCTGTATACCCACTCGTTATCTTGTTTATGTCATGGAATATTAAGCCTTATGGATGAACACTTGAGGCCAGTCTATTCGGACTGGGTAAGATGAGTGCCTAACCCCTTCCTATCTCGTACCTTAACTCCCAAATTTAGAATTCTTTAGTTCATTATAGATTAGTTTTGCTTTACTTTATTTTAACCTGTGTCAAGGGGTTTAGAATCTAAATACGACAAAAGCATTATAATTTTAGTTTTCTTTGCAATTCGTTTTACATATATTCTTCATGAGTTATATCAGATTTGCTTGTTATTTAGCCTAAAATAAGCTGGCGACTTCTTTGTGTATTCATATACACCTAAATCCAAAAAGAGGACGTGTTCCTCTCCCACTTTGAGGGAGCCGACTTTAAAAGATGTGTCTAGATTTTTTTGGTGCCTGCGCTCACAACTTTTATTTTATATACTTGATTAGGATGGTTAGTTCTATTACCTTCCTTTTAGGGTCCCAATGACTCCTTAATCTAGCCCTGTGGGTCAGGGGCGTGACACCAATTCAATACCAATTTACAAATATAAAACCCTAATTTCAGTCAAATTAAACCCCAAACAGTTCACATTAAGCCTTAATTAAGCCACAAATCATATTCAATTTGTAAAACTAAAATCCTAATTTCGTCCTGATTAACTACTAATTATCCTGGTTTTAAACAAAATAAACCATTATTACACTTACTCAAGCCCTAATTTAAGAAGACCCTAAACATAAACACTAAACTTTTGTAAAAATTAGGTAACCCTAATCACAAAATCAATTTTGTTAACAATTTCTAATGAAACCAGCTATCTAATAATAAAAACATGCATGCCTTATCTCCACTACCTCCAATAGCTTGATCCCTACCAATGCTTTCAATTTCAACTGTTTTCCTTTCTTAGTCTCTATTCCTTGGCTGAAAAACTTGAAAATGGTGATGAGAAACTAAGTGGTAAAATGATGACTGAAGTAGTTGAAGACTATTAACTGATTTAGGTTATAGATTTTAAGAGAAAAATCATATATATGTTTGAGGGTTTTGATTTTTTCCTATTGGCCAATTAAACCAAGCCCATGAATTTTAGGAAGTTTCTTAATTTAGTTTATTGAGTCCTAATAATATTTGGAGTCTTTTTGGATAGTCCTAATTGTAGTTGGACTAATATTCTAATGAGAGTTAGTTTTTTAATTTTAGTTAAATAAGATATATTAGTTTGTATAGGATTAGATGTCCTAATCAATATAGGACTTAGAGTCAATGTTATATATATGTGGGTTTCTATTACATTGAGTTGTGTACCACAAAAATAGTAGAGTGGTGGCCAAAAGAATTAGTAGGCCATGAGAGATTGCCGAAATAACAATAGTGTGTGAGTTTTCTTCAATAAAATATATTAGTTTATTCACTTTACTTCTTCTTTTATTTTTTTGTTCAACAATTTAGTATTAGAGTAATTTTTGGGTCCTCCAAGTGGTATCAGAACAAAGTTCAATCTTGGGAGAGCGAGTTACGATTTTGGGGGTAGTTTATCAGAGTCTTGTCTTGATCTTGGGAAGCTGCAAAAAATTAAAGTTTGGTCTCGTTCTTGGATTATTGCAAAGAACTGTAGTTCTCGTTTTACTTAAGATTGCGATCTTGAGTGGTTTGTTGAAGAGTTGTTCGATTGAAATTCAATGGTTGTTTGAATCAGAAAAAAGATTTTGTGATGGTACAAATACTTGTGAAGCAAAAAAAAAAAATCCGGTTTAATCGATAGGGAGGCTAGTTTGATCAAATTGAAGAAAAAAAAAGGGAGACGTCAAGATTAATTTTTAGACAAACTCAGGTACGTGATTTAAATAAATTGTTGATTTGAAATTATGGAGAAAGTTTTAGTTAATGGACAAAACTTTGAGATTTTAAGAATATGTGGTTAGAATATTGATGAGTGGTTACACCGTGTTACACTCTATCTTAGTGCCTGCAATGTATTTAATGTATTAGATATTGCATTGAAGCTTTTATCAAAAGAACTTTATCTGAGAAAAAAGTTAAATGGTTCTACCAGATAATAAGGAAGACAATAGCAGGCACATTGGAATACTTTTGTTCGCACACAAAACTATCCACCACCACATAAGTTTTGGTTTGATATTCTTTCAACATATATAAATAAACCGCGGAACGGTTATGAACCTCCCATAGACAGATATTGGGTAGTTGATTTTGAAAGAGATAAGTTTGACGAAAATAAAGAGATTGATGGTTCAAAATTATTTTCAAAATTCATTCCAATTTGGGATGATTCATATAATGTGTTGAATTTAGATTCATATGATATTGATTGCTTCGTCAATATTTTTGAGGAAGAAAATATTAGTTATGAGGAAAGAAATATTTTGAAAGTTGAAGAATATGAAAATAATTGTATGGTTGAAAGTTTAACTTTGGCTTATATTGATGAAAATTTGAATTTGTTAAAAATTACTTTTGGTGAATTGAGAGATGTTGAAGAATTATTTCAGCCTACTCAGTTTCAGAATTTAATTGTTGAGAAAGAAGAAAACTTTGCATGTCAAGTATTGATGCAGTTGAAGATTTTGAAAATTTTGGCCTTGCTACTTTGTTTGATTTGCCAAGCACTTTGGAATTAAAACATACTAAGATTAAATAACGTTCCAATCCAGAGTTTGTTAATTTTATTGGTATTGAGAATTTTATTATTCAAGGTCATTGATTTTGTGAAAAAAGAATTTTTAGAGTTTCAAGAATTTTTGAAAATTGAGAAGCCCAAGTTGTTTGAAATTTGTGATTTTATTGGCGTTGATAAATTCTTGTCGTACTACAATATTGGTTTGGATCTTAATAATTTTATTGGTGCAGATTTTGTCCGAAAGGAAGTTTTTGGTATTCTAAAATATTAGCAGGCTTTGCATCATTATGATGATGAAATTATTGGCATGGATAATTGTTTTACTGATTTTGATTTTGAATGGATGAGCATGAATTTGTTCTTTGATCTTGCTGAACAAGCTGAGAAATTGTATGCCAAGTACAAGATTCGACCACATCCGCGTGTGAAGATGAAGACAGATGATTGTTTCAGATTGCTGTCGCAAAAGCTTCTTACAACGACATAAATTGTTTTAAAGATTCTTACTCATGAAGGTGTTGGTGAAGCTACTTTGGCAAGCTTGGTTTAAGGGAGGCATTGTTGGCCAATTAAATCAAGCCCATGAATTTTAGGAAGCTTCTTAATTTAATTTATTGAGTCCTAATAATATTTGGAGTCTTTTTGGATAGTTCTAATTGTAGTTGGACTAATATTCTAATGAGAATTAGTTTTCTAATTATAGTCGAATAAGATATATTAGTTTGTATAGGATTAAATGCCTTAATCAATATAAGACTTAGAGTCAATATTATATATATATATATATATATATATGGGTTTCTGTCACATTAAGTTGTATACCACAAAAATAATAGAGTGGTGGCCAAGAGAATTAGTGGGCCATGTGATGACCGTGAGAGATTGCCGAAATAATAATAGTGTGTGAATTTTCTTCAATAAAATATATTAATTATTCACTTTACTTCTTCCCTTAATTTTTTGTTCAACAATTTGGTATTAAAATAATTTTTAAGTTCTACAGGGTAATGTACGAGGCCTAGTAATGGAGTTTGGAGGAAAAGTAAAAAGCTTGGGTTCCTTGGTTTTTACAAACTGGTCAAGTACATTGTAGCAGAGGGATTTCTTAGGTTTTACAACCTGATCAAGGGGTTTCTTGTCTATTTTTGAAATAATGAGGGGCACAGTGAAATTATGATTTTATGAAAAATCATAGAAGGTGTCAATGAAATTAACCCAATAAAAATCCTAACAACTCTTGCTTATACACACACTGTATGGTCTCTCTCTCTCTCTCTCTCTCGCAGTTAAAAGAAGCCTTTGCAAAAATACTTTCTTGTACTATTTTGGATAAACACAAATGATTGTGATTTCTAATTGTTAGAAAAAATTGTTTAAAACAAATTAATACATAAGGTGAAAGTCATATAGACAAGTAACCTAGCTAGATGACTTAAAAAGCCCTTCTTTCGTGCAACAAACTCAATAAATTTGAGTGGTTGATTAACACTTAAATGATACATTTAGTCAAAAGTATACACTGAACGCAATGTTTTCAAGTTTCTACTTACATAAAAAACTAGTATGAATTTAGTATGGGTAATGAAAGATACACTGCTGATGTAGATCATCTCCAACTCTTTCTTAAATTTTAAATGAAAAATTAAAAAATCTCAATTAATTTCAAAAATATCTGAACAATCATAATCTTGAAAAATAAATAGGCAACTAAATTTGATAAATGATCTATTTCAATTATGACCAAGACAATGGTTCATTTATATTTAAAAAAAAATAAAAATAAAGACAAACCATGGTTCACGTGATACACTGCTCTACTATGATATTATAGTAAGGAGTAGTTCTATTCAGTCCAAATCTTTATTTTTTTTTTCCAATTGTAAATTGCCAACTACTCCCAGAAAGGAATTGAAAAGGGAGGCTGTTGCCAGAATATTTAAGTGCTTTTTCACAATGATTTTGAGTTTTGATCAGAGTGGTTTTATGGAAATTAAGCAGGCAAATGAGAGCCCTTTTGTGGTTTTCAAGTATGGTTTGACTTGTTTTCTTTACACAAGTCATTAGTCAACATTTTCAAGGAAATACGCATATATCCTACGCCTTTAAAAAGGCCTCGATACTGAATATCATAACTCATCTGAACAGATCCTTCAATTCCCCCGGTTACAAAAAGTAACCCTTCGGCGGCCTTCTTTGCCTTCTTTTTGCATGGAGTCGGACTCGTCTCCTCGCATGGTATATCCACTCTCTCTCTCTCTCTCTCTCTCTCTCTATATATATATATATATATATAGATTTCTTAGTTGTCGACTGCTTTGGTAATATATCAAGATTTTAATGTGTGTGTATATATATTTATATTATATATATATATATATGTAATATATTGATAATATTTTCTTTTGATGTGTGAAATCGAAACGAGAAAGTGGCATATATACTCTACTTTCTGTTTTATTTATGTCTTCGTTAGGGAGATCTTATTAGGATGAATCTTGTTTTTTTTTTGTCCCTCCACACTCAAACTCATACCAACTCATCACAGCATGTGAGTTGAAGAAGTTTCATTATGCTTGAGCGTGTTTAGGAGAATTGGTGACCATCAGAAATTTCGTTTTACACCGCTAATTTTTTCCCGGTGCTAATAGCAGCATTGAAAAATTGACTTTCTCCCCCGCCCGACAAATACAACTTTTTCAGTTTGAGACTCAGCAGTTAGATTGAATTTCTACTATATCATAGTATAAAAGAAGAAGTTAAAAGATTTGATAAGATGGATATGCGCAGATATTTTCTAGGTTGGTGCATGGTATATGGTCAAACTTAGCTTGCAGTCCGTGCATATATCTACAACTTTGGTTCCTCTTAAACATACATATTTGGTATGAAAGTATCTGCTGGGGGTGGGGGCTTATTTTCTAACCCAACTCCGTGAAAGAAAAATCTTCTTCAATCCCATTCATGATTGAATGGGATGGGATGGGTCACTGTCCGGATAAGATATCAATTTACTCCCATCTATCATATTTCTTTCTTAATTGTATAGGTTTGAAAAAAGTTACATGAATCTCGTATAGTTTGATGTTGATACGGAATAAAGAAATCTTACCTCACCCCGCTCTAATTATATAAAATAAAATTATAAACAAATATTTATTTTGTTACATAATTAATGTTTATATGAAAATTCTTAATAGGATTATATATTTGTAAAAGAAAATAATACCATTTTAATTTTTTTATTAACATAAATATTTTTTATTTTAATATATGTAATATCTTCTTACAAATGTTTTAATTATAATTAATTTATTAAAACAAATAATTTAATAATTAAATGGATATCCAATGAAGACTCCTCCTCAACAACTTTTTTACAGTCCTCTCTTTCGTTTTTTCCTGTTGCCATCTCTATTAAATACAATTTTTTGTCTTGTCCTGTTGTCATTCCTATTAAATATAGTACCTGAGAAGAGATATGACGAATCCATAATCTCAAACAAATTGGATTAAATTGTTATGTACCTTTTGGTGTAAATAAGTAAGCCGGTATTTGGTAATGTGTATATATATATATATATATATTGTTAAAAAATGAAGAAACATAGAAATATGTTTCTGTTTCGTTTTCTATTTTATTTAAAATGAAAATAAAGACATGTTTTATAACTATTGTGTGTAATCGTGTTTCTGCTTAATTAAGATTAAGGTTGGAAAAAAGTTTGTTGCCAACAAGATTTGAAGACTGAACATCATTTGCTGGTCGAGCTACATGCCTTGTTTTCATTGAAAATATGTTTTGAAATTTAAGGAAAAAAATAAAAAAAGTAAAAAAAGTTATTACAAAATAGTAAAAAATAAATTGACAAACATATTTTTGGTTTTATTTGTAAAAAATTAATAAAAATAAAAACGTTAACAAACCATCTTTGTACACACAGCAAAACAAGGGGGCTAGGTACTATATTTAAACAAGGCTTGAATATTTGTACTTTGTACAATACCTAAGATTGGCATTGATGTAAAAGTAGGTTGTGATTTTTCATTATTCTCTTTATTGCTAAAAGAAGGTCGTGAATTCAATTTTTATTCTTTTATTTTAAAAGATGTGAACATTCTTTTTATCTAATATGTATCTATTCGAAAGATACTAATATGTATCTATTCAAAAGATATATGTATCTATGTTTTTTTTAAGTATAAATAAATTACTTTTAATTCACTTAAATAACTACATTGTAATAATATTGGGGGGGGCTATTTAAGGCTGTACCGGTTTTACCCAATATAATTAGGCTCTAATTTGGTTATACCAAACAAAATAAAAATAATAATTTTTTTAAAGAGTAGAATTATAGGAGAATATTGGACGAGCCATAGTCTCTCGCGTCTATGATCCCAAGAGTTAGATCATATGTCACATGTGTGTATGAATTTATTGTAACCGCACACGTGACATATCATTTACAATAATTTGAATATAAAAAAGAATTTTTCAAAACACAAGTGTATGTAAAACAAAGGAGATCGACATGTTTTCGATTAGTACATGTGTATGAATTTATCGCAACCGCATGTACATGTAACATTTCTTTCTTAGCGATTTTTATAGCTTTGTTGTTTAAAATAAAATTTCAAAAATTTTAAGGTTTTGCATTTATTCCTGTTTAAAATTTAAAAAAAAATTAATTTTCTCAAAAAATTAGAAGCTTAGGAATAAATTCAGTCCCACCATTTTGAAGTGATGCTTATAAGAGTAGTAGTTTTTCAAATGATTCTTACAAAATTTAAATCTTATTTGAGAGAGAGTAATGCTATGGTAACATAATAATTCTATCAAAAATATTTACACAGTTGATGTGACAGTATTGTATTGATTTTATATCACATCATGATATAATATTGATTTTACATCACATCATGTGATAGTATTATATTAATACAATACAATCACATGATGTGATGTAAAATCAATACAATACTGCAACATTAGCTGTGTAAATATTTTTAGTAAAACTTGTTGTTTTTATTTATTTTAACATAATATAATCAGGGATATGATATGGTGTAACACAGGTCACGGAAGGGGATGTTGAGACTAGGGCTATTCTAACATCGCCGTTGTCGTTAGAGGGTGAATCGGACGTTGATTACAGAGTTCCCAATGTTCTCCAATGCATTTTAAGCCTCTTGAAGACTCTACGCCCTGGATCAGATCTCACCCGCTTTCAGGCAAGCATATATATATATATATATATATATATATATATATATTGGTTTATCTATATACATGTATAGTCACGTGGTTAGATTACACAGGAGACATTTCTGGGTTATTGCCGTCTGCTTTACTCAGATTGACACTAACGTAGTTGTGAATTGCAAATATGAGTGGCTCTTCTGGTGCTTGTATTTAATCTCCACTCTCCCTTCAAAAGCTGGCTTCTTTTGAGGTGGATTTAATGGATAATGTTTTATGGCTTATATGCATCTTCATTCATATTCTCGCTCATCACATGTGACACTATCAATAATAAATTAAAAGATGACTCTATCTCACCTATCTACACCACTCCCTAAAAAAAACACAAGCTTACACATATGATGGATAAGATTATGGGTAAAGATGCTTACACTATATAACATTACTCAAATAAAAAATTACACTTTTCACTTCTATAATATGGGATGTGTGTCAAAATAATCAACCCGGTTTAAAATAATTTGAACTAAAGTGACACACACCTCATGCTGTACGAGTGAAAAATGTAATTTATCGAATTTAAAATATTTTATATCCTGCACTCTCCTCTTATCCTGTTGGTATAAAAAAAGAAAGAAAGAGTGCCTCTTCTTTTAAATTCATTCTTACAAACACACAAAATAGGTTCCACTTAGATAGTGATTCAGATACGATTTCTTGAAAAATATTTTTAAAAATTTTATATTTAATTTTTTAAAAACTGTGAAAATGTATTTGGATATGATAATTTAAATTATAAAAAACTAAACAAAATTAAAATTAATAACTTGCCAAACACATATCTCGCGTTTCGAAATTAAAAATCTATTTTTAAAAATCTAAACAAACATAGCCGATCCTTAGACGGGACTAGAGTGTATATATTAAAATTTTTAAAAAGATTCTTATATAAATTTAACAAGTTTTGGGAAGTGGAGGGAATTTTAATTAAGAAATTTTAGCAAAATTACAATGTAAAAACTTAATTTTCCAAAATTTGGGGAGGGGCATGGTTGCCATTCCCTGGATTCGTCTCTGAATTGGTAAAATTTATTTTTTTTTAAAAAACATTTTTTTTAATTATTTTAAAAATATAAAACTTAATATTACATATATTTAACCCTTTTAAAATCTTATAGTAACAAAGCCTCATATGCTGAGTCAACCTTTAAAAATGATATTTAAAAGTATAAATATATTTTCATTTTCAGGAAATCTAAAACTTACCACATTGGAAGAAATGTAGTAAAGTACCTTTTTTATTTTTTATTTTTGGTACGAAGGAAGGAAAACGAACAAACAAAAAGGAAAGGAGAAAAAGAACAACAGCAAAAAAAAGATCAAGGGTTAAGAGCCCCTCTTGAAAGCGACTGAAATTTTCTCAGCTTTCAGCATTTTTACCACCTGTATAGGAGGGGTTTCCATGATTGTCAGACTTCCCTGCTCCTGTGCGATCGGCTGTTTTGTTCCCCTTTCTCAATAAATGAGTGAAGACACAGTTAGTAAATTGTCTGGCAAATGACCTACAGTCCTCCACTAGAGCTTGGAATATGGAGTCTTTGACGATTTTTGTCAAGAACAGGATGGTGTTCATGTAATCCGATTCGACTATCAGATTATTCAAGTTCATTGGGACGAGCAGCTTAAGGCCTTCCCCAATACCCCACAGCTCTGCCATCAGACTTGTGGTTGTACCAATGAATCCATGGTAGCCCACTTGTTATGAACCTGACCAATACGTCAAAAGCTTTGGAACGCGTGAAATTAAGTCTTTTAACTGTTTAAGATCGTAACAAACTACCACGCTTCCGGATCGACGTCCACGGCGGTCCACTCTATCGACACTGACCCAATGATAGCCCTTTCTCTTTTAGTGGCTCCATCCAACTATCAGTATTCAATGACTTAGTACTATGTCCATACATAACACATAACACCAAGACATTTTAATCCGGCCTTTAGGTCGCCCCCTCCATGACTCGATCCCGTGACATGGAGACTGCTTTGATATCAATTGTTATGAGCCTGACCAATACGTCACAAGTCTTTAAGACTAATGAAACGCGTAAAATCAAGTCTTTTAACTATTTAAGATCGTAACACCACTGGCCATCTTCCTTGATCGTCTCTGGCCACTCCCCCAAAACTCACCGGCCTGGACAACCTTGCGCACTCCCATTTGTGTTCAGTTTGGTCCAGCCTCTAGGGGGAAACGACCAACTGATCATTTTTGGGAAAGTATGTTGAGTCTCTCGGGAGCCGCCTGAAAAAGGCAAAATAAAATCATTAGTCTCCATCGCTATGTGGCGGAGCATCTCATTGGGGGCCGGGGGATTTTTTTTCAAAATCCATTTATTCTTGCTTTCAAGATCACCCACAAAGCTGCCAAAAAATTGGAGGGCCAAGTATCATCCAGGTTCTCTTCTTTGGTTCGCTCTGTGGTTATCTCTATGGTTATCTCTGAGACAGTGAGTGATGGTTTCATCTGCTTGGTTACATAGAGTGCACAGGGCACTAGCAGCTATATTCCTGCGAAATCGTATGTTATGTACATCATCAACAGGGTTATTTAAACCCAAGGGACATTCAAATAGGTCCTTAGGAAGTGCTTTTCTTATCGAACAAAGATTACATGTAAAATGATATCAGAGAGAGAGAGAGAGATCTAGGAGCTTGATATTGTGCCACTTGAATTGATGTCCTGCACAATTGTTTAGCCACAGCCAGCAAAAGGATCCCTTGTCATTAACTAGTAGTTAAGGTAGATGTAGCACTGCTTCCATTTTCTCTTATTGAAATTGAACCTTCAAAATGTTGGAGATTTTTCAAAATAGGGAACAAGTGGGAAGTGGGTTTTTGGGTGCTTATCATCCATGTAGTGGGACTTGTTCCATGTTGGAAAGGACTGAAAAGTTAAAAAAGATATATAACCTCGTGTGATACGAGTCTCTGTTTTCTAAAAATGAGTTATACCATTGAGCTAGGTCGGTCCAAGATGGTGCGAAGCACCGCACGCGTGCACACAATGCTGATGCGGGAGTAGACCC